>CABFOW010007996.1:0-20462 GCA_902141385.1 Timema californicum | reverse complement strand
CCATTGTTCGCGTTAATTGGCCCTTTGTGTCACAGAAATCGACAAAGTGTCTTACTGTGTAGTACATTCCCAGAAATAATTAAGACGTTTTGTGATTTTTGTACAAATCTACAGTTTTTAAAGACCTACACCATTTTATTTGATGACATCGGGAACCCCGTCATGATAGATTCCATACATTCACCCACTAGCGTAGATTATATACATTGCACAATGCTACGATGTTGTGGAAATATTTAAAGTAATATATAAGATGACTCCTCTAGCTTTTGTTTTAAGTAGGTTCATTATCTATCTTGGAGTAGTGCTGCTAGTACCTTCCCGTACCACTATCTCAAAGTTGCTACCGTATCAAAACTGATCCACGTGTCACTGTCTCAAAGTTGTTCCCAGCGTCACTTTCTCAAAGTTTATCTACGTTTCACCATCCCAAAACTTATTCACATGTCACTGTCTCAAAGTTGATCCACATGTTGCTACCTTGAAATTGATCAACGTGCCATTGTCTCAAATTCGATCCATTTGTCACTGTCTCAAAGTTATTTCACGTGTAACAATCTCAAAGAGGCTCCACGTGTCACTATCTAAAAGTTGATCCACGTGTAACCATCTCAAAGCTGCTACACGTGTCATTATCCCAAAATTGCTTCACGTGTCACTGTATCAAAGTTGGTCCACGTGTCGCTATCTTGAAAACGCGCAGCGATACGTGGATAGATTTCAAGACAGAGACATCGAAGTAGCTCCACGTATCAATGCATCTTATAGGCCTATACTGAAACTACGTACCGTACTCAGGGGTGCATCCAGGATTTAGAGCTGGGTGGAGCGTTTTACATACTAATTTTAACAACTGCACCATTATATATTTCAATTACTATAATATTTGGAAATTTGATTCGAGCTAGAGGGATAAGAAAGATAGATAAACAGCGACGACCCCTAAAAAGTAAGGGTTCGGGTGTTTTTCTCCCAGGATTTTTTTTATTTCAAGCTAATCTGTACCAAAATCGGATCCTTGGTGTACTGTGTACGCCACTTGTTAATAGGACCGTGTATACACATTCTTCTTCACACCCAGGTTTTGCAGTTGGTGGGGCTGGGGGCATATCATAATATCAACTGCCTTTTCCCAGCTTCCTGATACTATAGTGTTTACATAAGTGCTCTAAAATAATAATTTCAATTAATGTATCTACTTCAAAATTTTACCTTCAAAGAGTAAATACCTTACATATTTCTAGAAAATATTACGGTATCACAGGTCCAGTTTTCATTTATGTGCAAATTTGCTGTAAATTTAAAAATCAACAATAAAAGGTATTTCTTTGAAATGCCATAATTACTGCGCATCATTAGTTTTATATTAAATATAATTAAACAAAATATAATTGATTAATTGACGGAACATAGTGCTAATCATATTTTTGTAATATTCTTAATTTACTGGGGGAGGACATTCAGATGGAGGGCTTCAGCCCACGTGGGAGTACCCCTGACCGTACTATATACACACCTCGAGAGAAAGACGACATGTCTGTAAAATCTAGATCATTTGAAAATAGTTTGAATGCTTTGTGGGACACACAACTGGAATGTGCATGTTCCGGTTCAGTAGTACTACACATAAATCGTATAGTTTCAATACATCACGTGGGCGAATGAGAGTAAGTTTGAGAGTATAATCTCACCAAAGGGGTTTCCCAGTTGTGAAATTATCACTGTTGGTTTATCACCAGGTCTTAATATCTCTTCAGATTATACACATAATTACTCTAATAGAGTAGGGATAAGGAAGGGAGGATATTAGAGGTAATCTCTCCGCATTTGCGTGGAGGGAGAGTGAGTAAACATGTATAAAAATCATCTTCAGTTGACCCAACCGGGATTTGAGCCCTGATCACCCCATCTTCAGTAGGCAAGTTTAACACGAGAGTGATGCCTTAGACTATTAGGCCAGTGAAACGGATATCTATCAATATTGTTTTCAAACAGGTGCATTTCCTCTAAAACTACTCTCTCTATATCTACCCCTTAAATTAAGTCATTAATAACTTTGCAGCTAAAGTTTAAATAAAAACATGTTACTATAAAAAAATGTTATAGAAGACAAATGGTTGAAGCAAGATTTCTAATTTTTATTAACTTTACAGAAGTCTAATTTTCGAGGAAGGAACCATATCTGACAGCTAGAAAAGATACGAGATCTACTTTCATGTACTTGTGCGTTTGGCACGATCAGTAACTATCCTGACTGAAATACACGGGTCATTTGGACGAGGTTGGTCATAGATCGATTGGCACCTTTGTGAAAATAGTTGTTAATCTTACCTTGTGGGTTTGTTTACTTCCGACTCACGTTTCTATATCTAGTATCTGTTCAATCACTTTGGACGATTGGTGTGAAAGTTATTACAATGAAGCGTGTAAACGTCCAGTCTAGAATGGTTCAAATAGGTCGATTTGGGGGGGTGCGGGTGGGGGTTGCGTCAAACGTCCTGTCTAGTATGGTCTAAACAGATTGTTTTTAGGTGAGTTTGCTCCAAACGTCCTACGGGCAGTCAAACTCCTTAGAGAGGACGACCACCTTTTCAAGGTACTCTTGTGTTGAGCACCTTTATACATTGTGGTATATGAAGGTGGATTGGAGGTGAAGAGGGGGTGTCGTACATGAACTAATTGGAGCATAGGTCTGTCTGTCTCCATAAGTGATGATTAGGTGGAAGAAGTAGGAGGAAGCCGATACAGTCTCAGTCCAGGATGTTTCCCCCCTGAAGGTTTTTAACACGCGAGTAGGCTGTCTCGTCTGGGATGTTCCCTGCTCATGACAGCATGACGCTCGTTTGTCTTGCTAAATCTGCCGTGAGACGTGCACCCATGAAGACCGGCGACAGCTGCGCAAGCATACCAGACACCATATCTTACTAGACTCAGACCATCGTGAGAAGAACCATTGAGTTTGTTGACAGTTCAATAAGGTTGATGAATTCACTTCCGTTCAATCACTCGTCAATTCACGTGTCATTTTCATTTAAGGTGTTAATGCTTACAACTCTAAAATAAATTTAGGGATTTTCTTTAGCTGGTATTGGCTACTCTTAGTTATGTTTTTATATTCGATCCTACTATAGGTGAAAAAGTATATATTTTTTGTTTTTTTTCCCCCTGTCTTCCTTCCCCTACTAAAGCGTGGGTAGGAGACTTATAACTCATTGACTGACCTTGCTTCAAGCTGGTTACAAGTTGTGTTAGGAAAAAGAGATTAAAGCACGTCAATATCTAGTCAACAGCCCAAATCGATGTTCGAATAGTCTAAGACGTCAGTCACTCTCACAATAGACTGGACTGTTGATGATTGGGAAATCGAGTTTTGAATATTGATCGGGTGTACTGAGCGTGGTTTTTACTAAATGGTTTTTCACTCTCCATACAAATTGGATAGCAATATTTTGATTTTTTTGTTGTTGTTAGAACGCTCTGCATACCATTTGACCATCCAGGTTATTCGTATATTTACTCTAATTAGGACGGAATGAATCTGGTAGAATTTAGAGAAAATATACCCGCATTTTCTCGTAGAAGAATATTGGGAAATAATTTAGGAAAAAACGAGCTCAATAGACCCAGCTGGGATTTGAACTATGTCACCAAATAATAAGAGAAGAAAAGAAGGATATTGCTGTCTACGTGCCCATCAGTATGGGTCGTTTTAAGTATAATGAATCTGTTTCTCAGTATTCTCGTTTAAACCACTTTTATCGTTTGACTTTTAGTAAGATATAGGCTATTTCTGCTATCTTCTCTACACCAATAAAAATTAAAGTATTAGGTAGTGCTTACTACAGTCCAATTTAGATAGGAAGGACACTTTTTTGTGGCAGTTATAAATTATAAAAAAAGAAGTTTTCACATTTTTATACGTCAAATAATGTAATTTGCAAGTGTCACGTTTTATATATAATATCGTTTGATGGTAGATGGGTTAGTTTTTGGGTGGTATATGTTTGGATTGGGCATCATCGATTAGACAACAAAGAATTGTAAATAGGTGTATTGGGCACAGTCAACTTAGCCAGAAAAAATTGTGAACAGTAGATTGGGCACTCATAGTATAATATTAAATATAACTGAATACAATAGGCCAACCACCCAGCCTGCTACAGTTCTGTATAATCAATCCAGCTTAACGTTAGATAGTCCGTAAAGTATATCCGAGGTAAAATTAAATCTTAGTAAACCACTTCGGTGGACGTATGGTCTAACGCGCTACTCACGCATTAAACTATACCGCTGATGACGGGGAGATCGAGGTTCAAATATCGATCTGGTGTAGTGAGAGTGTTTTCTTCTTCTTAAAAATTGTGTTCCACTCATCCTCCACGCAAATGCGTGTACACTTCCTCTAAATGTAATCTTCCTAACCATTAGCGTAATTATTACATAAGCGTATAACCCGATCGAGTTATAAGAAGTGATGCTAAGATAAATATCTTAGTGTAAGGGGGGAGAAAGGTTAGGTTAGCTCAGCTTAAGCTAGGTTAGGTTGGGTTAGTTAGGGCTCAATTTAACTTTAAAGGGAAATCATCGTGCAAGATATCAGTGCCCAATTCACATTGGGAGGGAGATGTTACTGCAAGGTAGCAGTGCCCAATCCACATTGGGAGGGAGATCTTACTGCAAGGTAGCAGTGCCCAATCCACATTGGGAGGGAGATCTTACTGCAAGGTAGCAGTGCCCAATCCACATTGGGGGAAGGGGGGGGGGGAGATGTTCAAGGTGTAACCTATGGTCATAATCAGTGTCCAGTCCTCCGACGATCATAATAACAATATCTATAAAAATAACAATAACAGTATCAATATAGTAAAATTGTACCAATGTTGACAAAAAAAAAGTGTATTTTTTCCAGATTCATACTTCTCAATCTTTGATAGTTTCATACATAGTGGACAAAATCAACGATAAGAGAAAAAAATCATTGATGGATGAGTGATTTCGTTAACTAGCATTACACTTGATAGCCGTTTACAGAGAAGTTCGGGTTTGAATTTCTAATTAGGTGCCCTGAGTTATTTTAACTTTCCCTCTCGTTGAAAATGCGGGTTTATTTTATCCGCACTTGTATTAAGTCGTTTATATCCTACATAAGATAATAGATTAGCATGATCTGTATAGTCTAAATAATCTTATTATATCTTGACCTAACTTATTTTAACTTAAACATACTTACTTTTACCGAACCTAACATAACCAAAACCAACTATTTAATTTTGTTAAAGACGTTATCCTATTCTGTATTCTTCTCTATTTTAAACAGATTTTCACGTTATATTTGTCTTCTCTGTAACATTCTTCCATCCCTTGCTTCTTACTCTTTATTTGCCCCACACAAGTCTTCTTCATTTCCCTGCCCTCTCTCTCTCTTTCTCTTATTATGTGAACCTCTTGATGCTCAACGTTGCCCGACACAGAAGAGAATCTTGTCGCTGTCAACTTGTCGGTAGTTACTTCAAAGCCAAGATGCGTGCGCAACTTCTTCAATCACAACCCCCACCAAGCTTCTTTAGTTCTTATGCCAACACGTCTTGATTATCATGTGTGTGAAGTCCCTTTCTTAAAAACAAAAACATTAAAAAAAACTGACATCCAGTTGACAACCTTTTTATTTAGCTTCACATGTTTTTCTCTCTTGTATAACTTTATGTGGAATTCAGTAGCAAACTTTTAAAGAATCTTAACAAAGTAATACATTTTACAAATATATGTTTGTTTGAAATACTTTAAAGAGAGGAATAACTTTTACAAACATTTGCTGCTTTGAAATACATGTAAGAGAGGAATGCCATTTGTATACGCTTGCCATTTTAAAATAATTTTAAGAGGGGAGTAACTTTTTTAAATATTTGTACATTAAAAATAATATTAACAGAGGTATATTTTTCAAAACGATTGATACTTTAAAATACTTTTGAGAAAAGAATAACTTTCTCAAATAATTACTACTTTTAGAATACCTCTAGCAAATTTTCTCCAATTTAATAGAATAAGCATATGAACATATTAATTCATACTTCTGAATGAATGAACACTTGGACTAAATATTAGACTCATTTAGTCTGGTTTAGTGGTGAATGGTAGGTCGGGGCTCAAATGCCAATGGGGGTACTGAGAGTGAAATTATTTTTTTTACTAGTTGGATTTCCACTTTCCCTCTATTAAGGTCACGTGCATTTCCTCTATATAATAAATTCCTCCTTCCTGACCCACTAGCGTAAACAAAATGCGTACCTCCCAAACCGGTAGTAAGACATGGTGTGGATAAAAAAAATGTCCTGAAATGTTTTTTTTTTTTTCACTTTGAAATTATGTTTTTTACCTTTTACAATGCGGCCAATTGACGTTTTAGTGTTTGTATCGTGATGTTGCCCTAAGATTAACTAATAATTAGTCACTGGTAATAAACACTTTGTTAATCGAATAATCTAAAAGATTAAATATAATATATAATTAGGTCTACATGTCTACAGCACGGCTGCCTTTGATTGAAGATATGTAATTATTTTATTTAATCCTTGCAAAAATATTCTCCTAGTAATCATTTAAATGTAATTTAAGCATTAGTGGGTTTGAAAAAAAAATCCCATACATGGCAGTGACCGTAACATGCATGCAAGACGTGCACTAGTCCCTCTAATGGTGGTTGAAAGGTCGGTATTTGACCAACTTTCATCCCAGTGCTCTAGCTAGTGTAGTTCTTATATGTGACGTCATAGATTTCAGAGGGATGAGAAGGGGAGAAGCTGTGGATGTCAGGTAAAAATGCAAGCAGCCGAGCTACGACTTCTCTTTCCCGAAAGGTGACGACTAGAACCGATGTCATTACCCCTTTCAAAACATGTAGGGATGGTATGGCATGAAAGGTGAAATAAATATTGTCAAGGTATTGAACCCATGCCTACACATCATTAAGCCCAGTACACATGACACCACTTCTTGTACATAAAGTTGTACAAGAATTCGCAGCTTGAAGTTGGCGTCGTGTGAACACCAACAAGATCTGCTTTGCAAAACTTGCTGTATACAATTTCAGGAAATAGAACGGGTCCTATATTAGCCATTTTTCTTGTACAACTTTTGAGTTGTAAATATGAAAACTTCGTCTGGTAGACAATTACTTTTTTATAAAAGAGCATTTGTAAGAAAAAAAGCTAAATGCTTGAAAACAAACAAATAAATATAATTGAAGGAGGTTAAACCCCTAATATAAAGGTTTTTAACTGTTTGAATAAAAATTAGGAAACATTTTTTTTTGTTATTTTGATAATATTTAGTAATGACTAAGAAATTATTTACATTAAATACCAATATTTTCCAAATCATTGAATCATTATTTTTCCATAAAAAGGGCAAAAAAACGCCATTTTTTTTCAAATATAGTATGCAATCACAAATGCCGTGTGAACAGTCACTGGATTAAATTAAATTACCCATACACCGAATATCTTGACAAGCCCTAATATTATGAATATACGAACCAGCACATATAAACAATAAAGCCTTAAACAAAGCATAAGTCAAAAGATGAAAAAAAACTAATTTATCATACCCTATTGCTAAAACTCTCATCATTGACCCTAGTTGTCTTAAAGTAGACAAAGCAATTTCTTGCACAATTTTTTTGTACAATAAGTTTTGCCGTGTGTATCGGGCTTAATAGTTTTGTGGAGTTTACTGTATCAGGTGCTTTCTTTTGTTTTGATGTGTGTATCAGTGAAATCTAATAAACGAAAGTTTATAAGTATATGTATATAATAAGTAATAACACAATAATGTAAATCACAGAACAGAAGGACACCCAAAGCCATAACTATTATACAAAAAAAAACCTCCAAATATCTTCTTGAAGAATCATAAATTTTAAAAAAAAATCCGGGACCTCCCCTTTTAAACTTGGGGGGCATCCCTTCCAAGTTTGCCTAAGAATGTTGGTCCCGGGACGCCACTGCTGCATCTGATGCAAAGATAATACCTGCAATCTGGCCGTCGTGATCAAAATAACGGAACACAACAACACCTTGCTATATAATATGTGGGTCTTTACTACCAACCTAGGAATCCTGTGCTCGACTCCCGGCTGGTACCATGGGTATTTTTCTCAATAAGTTAATTACCCAAAGGTCATCAAGGTTTGGTTAGTTAGACTTAAGCTATAGTATGATTTTGGTAGGAAGAACAGAATTTAGCTATTAAAGTTACTAAAACAATTCTAATATATTCATACATCAAGTCATGTTTTCTGCAGCTGTCACTTTTAATGGATAATATTAATACTTATAAAATAACACAAATATTAAAGTAAAATATTATCAATGTTAATCGCAAATAAATATGTTTGAATTTTATATACTGTTCTTCCAACCAAAATCCGATTATCTAATAAGAGATTATACTGGTTCCATACTCTCATATTTATTACCAACATCATCCATATTATCGGGACTTTATTCTTGTGGCACAAATTCAGCTCTAAATATTGGTATAGGCTTCAAATTTTGTGCCGTTATGGGTACTGCTGGGAAGTCTCAACTACTATGGTGGCACAAATTATGAGAGTGGGATATGCTTGTGGCAAAATCTTTTCTCATAATGTAAGCTGCTACGTGAAGTTAGCAGAACCCAACGTTTTTTGGTGTTCAAACAAAAAAGATAATGGCAAAAATTATGCTAAGAGGATATTCTTGTGGCACAACTTCAGCAATAAATATTGGGATAAGTTTCCAAATTTATGTAGTAATGGGTGCTGCCTATCCACTATCACCATCTTCGCCTCATCTCATCTGGACATGGAAAGAGCCTCTCGGAAACAATGTACGATTAGTACACTCAGGAGTCCTCTGGGGAAAGGTACTTACATACCGGCTAATCTTCCCACAAACGGGGCTAAGAGTGATGGTAACCCAGACACTCATAAATAAATATATGAGGGTGGCCATACTACGAAACTACAGCCGAGCAACACCGACTTGGTCGTAACACATTTTATGCTTTCCAGTCCAGTATTTTAGAGAGCGAAGAACTTGGATGACTTATGCTGGTTGTTATTTAGATAGTTAATAGTTTACATTATCCGCTTCGGTATTCTAATGGTCCAAAGCGTCACTCTCATAATAGAAAAGACTGCTAATGACGGGGGCTCAAATCTCGATCGGTTGTATTGAGGTAGTTTTACATAAATAGTTCCTCCCTCTACCTCCAAGCAAATTCGAGCATATATCCTGAACATTCAACTCTTCTCATCCATAAAAGATTAGCTCAATTAGTACTTATGCATTTTACCTGAACGGGCAGGCAGACGTGGTGCTAAAAAAAGAGTATATTGATATAAAGGATCTTTCACTCACTCTCGGCCCCTGAACTCCTTTTATAACTTTAAAACTAATGGTGTATGAGAAACACTCAGGGGCCAAGAGCGAGTGAAACATCCTGTATTTAAAACACTTATTTTAATGATATATTTTTTAATATTTGGATACAAATCATGCCAGATAGGTGGAGTGAAAACACCACTGTAAGGTTTGTTGGGAGATTTACAGAGACCACGAATGCTTGTGGAGAATCTATCATGCGTTATGGAAACCAAAATACAAAAGATGCAGCAGCATTATTTAAAATTGTGGAGAAATATAAGGATCCGGAATAGGAGTAATTATATATTCTTGAAATACAGTCCCGATACTATTTTTATTATACACATCCTTTTCTTAAGTATGTCCAAAATACAGAGTGGGCCAAAAGTCACTACCCACTCCAAACTAAAATTAAAATTCCACTAAGATAATCTTGTTTTTGGTTTTGTTATATAGAGAATCATATAATTTTTATTGAAGGGCAGCTAAATAAACCTGGGGTTACTCTTTGGGTTGGTATCTCATGCCATTGAGTCCTGGGGCCTTGGTTTTTTTGGTGGTACAGTTTCTGTCATAAATTTCTTGGAAATGTTGACTACATATGTCGTTCCAAGGCCAGATAATCATGTAGCTTCAAGAAAGTATTATTTATGTGTACCGTTTTGTTTGTGTGTTGTTTTTCCCAATAAGCTTTTTGCAATCACCCTTTTCGGTGGCCGAGTGGTCTAACGCGCTATTCTTTCAGTAGGTTAAACTAACAATGACAGGGAGATCAAGGTTAGAATCTCGGTCAGGGGTACTTAGGGTTGTTTTTCAAAAATAGTTTTCCACTCACTCACTCGCCACGCAAATGCGGGTACACTTACTGTTTGTATAAACTTTCTATTCCCTATAATGCTATAACCATTATCGTAATTGATATATACACGTATAACCTGAACGAGTATTAAGACGTGGTGCTAAAATAAAGCTTCGCAATGGGTATTGACTTTAGTTCCACTCTCTATGAGCGTGAAGCAACAGAGGTGTAAATTTACCCTTTTCAAAGAAAATCTATTCATTTTGTGACTGTTAACAACGAACACTAAACCAAGTTCTAGACACGTGTGGACAGCCCCTTGAATTATTAGGCCTGATGGAGTCTAAAAATAACACCCTACTACCTTGCTCTCCATTAGTTTTCCTTCGCACTCAACCCATGTGAACTAGCCTTAAGTCACTCTTACCATTGCTTGACAATCTGTAGTCCTGATCGCGACGACTAGTACTCAAGTACCGTCGTGACCTTACACTAATTGAGTCACGTGGTTTCATTGAATATATGACATTTTTACAATAGGCCAGATTGCAGGGGACTCAGAGACTAAGGGAATAAGAAATTAAATGCTAATGGGTGCCATTTGAGTTTGTTTCACAGATTTTATTTATGAATTTGGCTTTCCCACCCTCACTACACTCTATTTAAGTTGCGTTTCCTAATCCATCTTCCTACTCCTTACCTCTTATGTTAAGTATTTAATATTCTTGCTGTTTAACGTACTAATTAAAAAGCAAACTCATTTAAGGATATAGTATGAAAGAGGCCGATACATTAAACTTGAGAGAGAGCTGTCAAATAAACAGTAAAATTAAATAGTAGAAAAAAACGTGTTCTAATACATCCGTGCGGGAATCGAATTGAGATCATTTGAGAAAAGCCAACCCTTACAACTGAATATTAAAATACCTGTAGTAAATAGTAAAGTAATATTGTTAAAAACATCAACATCATACTAGGCCTAATATCATAATCCTCTCCGAACCTTATTGATCTTCTTCGGTTTCTATCTTAAAATAACATTGGTCATCCATTCTTGAGACGTGTTGTATTCCTTTGGTTTTGTAACTTTTAGTCCAGTCAATCAGTGCTCAAAATGGGTTCTACCTGGAAAGTTTTGGAGAAGTTCTGATTTTTGGTTCATTTATATTTTTCGGTGTGCTAATTAAGAATTTCCACTTTGCCACCTCGAAAATTTTCGGTAAATATTAAAAAAATGCAAAAAACAACAAAAAACTTGACTATTTTTGGTTGTTTTCTTATAACATGAAAACTATGCACTTTTCGAGAAAAATCGCTATATACAAAAATAAACTAGAGAAAGTTCCCTACAATTTAACATTGTATGTTTTATTTTGCCAAACGAATAGTTAAGGCGCAAACGCGCGTTGAAACTATTTGAATAAGTGACAACGCTCAGTGTTCATCATTCAAGCGCAACCTGCTTCTTTCTCGTGATGAAGCTCTATTTTGATGATATTCTTATTAAGAACTAGTAATATGTGAATATCTTACAGTTTTCATTGTTATACCTAGTACCTTGGTGTTTATAGGTATAGGGCTATAACGTATACTCGTGTTGATACATGTGGTTTTTATTAACATAGGTACTGTTACAGTGACAAACTAAAAACAGTCGTGATAAAAAAATGTGTAGGAATACAATATGCAAGGGAAATATGTAGGGATAATAATAATAACAATAATATCAAAATCGTCTGGGCCGCTTTGTTGCTGAAGGTCCAGGCTGACCGATGTCTTTGTCCTCTTCCTTCAGAGCCTTTCGTTCATCTAGAAAATAAGTAAAGTAAAGAAGTAAAAAATTGTTATGTTAGTTCAACATGAGTGTATCAAGGTATGACTAAGGTGTAAAACCATCGAAAGTGGGTTATTAAAGAATGCATAGCTGTGTTCGTAAATGTATTAATCAAAATACCTTCTGATGGATCCGCTTCAAGTTCTTGGCCCGGGTCTTGAATTCCTTGGACGTCAGGATCGTCCACATCTTCATCCTCGTCCATATCAGCTTTCTCCAAGTTGTCGCAGGTTCCTTCACAGTTTAAACAAATTTTCGAACAATATAGGCCTGCCTTTCTACAGCCACAATTCCCTTGGCAGCCTTTCTTACATTTGCATGAAATGTGATTTAATATAGCTTCTGGGGCAAGGGGCTGCAGGGTGGTGACTGGCATGAGGCCGTTCTTAGATGTTTTCCACCCCCATTGTTCGGGTCTTTTTTCATGACCAAGCCATTGTTGAACCTGATGGAACACCCGTAGCGAATGTTGTCTTGCTGCAGCTTCAGTAGGGGGTAGTGAGGCAATGTTTGCTGTGGTCTTGTATGCAGACATTACATAGTGCCTGTACCTCAACTTATTTATTGAAGCTACTTTTTTCCCACCAACACCGTACAATGCAATAAGGAAACGTTCACCCGCATCGACAACTGCCTCTTTATCAGCTTCAGGGTTTTTAAACACCTGAACAATGTTAATCAGATCAGGATTCTTCTTCAAAGTATGAAGAAATTTCATCTTACCCTGATTGAACAAAGCTGATGTTGTGTCACACCCACTCATGGCATGTAAAAACAATATGTGCTCGGCAACTGCTTTGTCAACTGCACTTAGAGGATGATATAGTGTCTGAGGGACTTTGCCTTTTCCTGGCTTAAGTAAGTGAACGTTAGGAGAAGTACAGATACCTGTCAAGATGACTATAAGATCTACATCTTCACCGACGACTATGACAGATTCATGTGTTGGTGCCAAGGTAAGAGCTGTGTTGATAATCAGGGTATCCGCATCTTCTTTTGCTTGTTTGCAGACCATGTTACCCTCTGTGAATTTCGTCACTAGCACGGATATCAAACGACTTTTATTCTTAGAGTTGGCAAGGAATTTCTCCTGAGAGACCGTAGGTGTCATTGTTCCATTAAACAGTATTTCGATAGAATTGTTTTTGCGTGCTCTCCTCGAGCGCTCCAGGTATTTAGTGCTTTTTTCAGCAACATGGTCGGAGTATCCATCAAAAACGACTACCGCACTTGACTTGTAGCTTGATCGAACAAATGCAACATAACTGTCACAAATATCTGCAAATGACTGCCCTCTGCGCCACACAACTCGATGCAACAAATATCCGCCATCGATGACGAATATACTGCTGTCCAATTCTTTTCCTTGGGCCGGCTTGAAAGCTTTGTACAAAGTTGATTTTGTACCTTTTCTCATACCACTCTCGTCAAAAAGAGATAGTGGATAGGGACAGAGTTCATAGGTTAAGAATTCCTCCAATTCTTCATCTGATTGTTTTGCAATGCTAATTCTCTGAAAAAGTGTGGTTGGATTGATGGTAATCGTTTTATTTTGTGTTTGTATGGCACTGTTAATAATGGCAAGGGGCTGCACTCGATCATTCCGTTTGAATTTAACTGGTTTTAGAAATGATAAGGAGGGGAGCGGGAGAAAGAGAGAGAGATCGCGCGACAGAGAGACGGATACGAGGCGAGGGAAACATATACAAACTATTTCAGCGTGCACTTACGCCTAAACTATTTGTCTGAAAAAAAAACTATACAGAGCTAAATAGTGGGAAATTTTCTCTAGTTTAATTTTTTATACAGTACATTTTCTGTAAGAGTGCATATTTTTCACGCTATAAGCAAAAAACAAAAAATTGTCAAGTTTTTTTGTTGTTTTTAGAATTTTTTTCATGTTTCCCGAAATATTTTGAGGTGGCAAAGTGGAAATTCATAATCAGCACCCCGAAAAACATAAAGGAACCAAAAATCAGGACTTCTCCAAAACTTTCTAGGTAAAAATACCAAATTACTGGACTATTTGTATTTATTCTAAAAGTGGTGTAGCATCAAGTTATTGTATTATTTCTTCAATCTTTTTTTATGATTCATCAATGTAAATACCGATGTTTTGCTTCACAAAATCATTTCTGCCGTATTTGATCTGTACGTGTCTTTTCCATGAGTCCAGATCTCGTTGTCATATATAATTAGTGCTGGGATTGCCAAAGTGTTGTGTACATTCAATCTGGTTGCTCTTTGTACAGGATCGGCCAAAAATAGTGTAGGGATTTGAATTGAACATGGTATCTTAAACAATTTATAAAATTAAATTATTTTATTTGTATCAAAATTCTTGATCATTTAAGTTTAAACTTATAATGAAACACACATTTTTGGCAACTGTACTTATTTTGACCTAACTGACAAGAGACATACAATATATTCAATAGTCTATATTAAACTTGTTTCAAACTCCTACAATACTTATGGTGAATCCTGTCCTTGGTTTTATTTAAGAAAAATTATTTACTAACACTAGACTTTTCTTAAACTTGGTAATTTTGCGCTGAGCACCGTTTTCACCCTCATATGATACATGGAAACCAAGGCAATTTAACATATTCCCTTATTATTTTATTTTACTCTCGGCTATAATTTTTATGCGTGGAGGTTCTTGTCCTAATAAACCCACAGTATGAAGTGTTTTTATTTTACAGAAAATGCTCATGTCCAAATCTTTTAAAATGTTACTCAATATGAAAACTCACCTATAGAGGCTGTATTTGGAGTCGGATATGATTATTTGCTCATTGAAATATAATAGCGATATTTTGGATAAGATTCCTTTAATTCGTATGTTAAAAACACGGAATAAAAATGTATTTCAATCCCTCTTGTTTAGAAATATAAGCGATTAATAATGTGTAAATAACTATATTGCCAGCTAAATTCAACCCCCAATATGGATCTGATGTGTAAAATGGCCTAGTATAAAACAAGAAACACGTGACAATACTGCATGTAGAAACTAATAAGAAAACACATGTTGATATTGTTCACCATGTTTACACTTAGTGTTCTTCTACCCCCCTCCCCCCTCACCCTTAATACCGTCACGGTCCCACAGGTTTGCCGGCGCTAGGGGTGCAGACGGCTGGCTCGTCGAGGAAGGGGTGCTGAAGGGTGAGGACGTCTGTCTGATGTGTCGTCTTGTCGGCGAGTCCTTTAAGCCCATTGGCTCGGTAATTAGTACCAGGTGCTTCAGGGGGGGAGGAAAAGGGAATTATGTCATCATCACCGGCTTCCGGGACATCATCAAACAACCGCCACTGTTCCCTTTAACCCCAGGAGTGCTCGTTATACTTGCGGCGAGCTAACTCGGACCAACACGTTATACACACTTTGTATGGCAAATAAACTGTCACACGTTGGAAATAAATACATATTTAGAGCCAGGACGTAGAGGATTAAGCACGCCCTTTTCACCAATACGATGCTTTCTTAATATGAAAAATAGGAATCGACACGCACTGACCCGAATCGGTGGTCGCATGGTCTAACGAGTCATTCTCGTGTTAAACTGAATTGACGCTGACTGTGAGATTGGGGTTTAAATACCGATTTGGGTATCCTGTGGGTTATTGCTAAATAGTTTCCCAATGTCCCTCTCTTTATCAAATGTGGCTACATATTGTGATCTAAATTCGACTTTCCTCATCCCTGTTCCACTAGCGTACCCAAACGCGTTGGAAAGTAAACAAATATTAATTATACTTTAGCACGGAGGTTTTGCTAGATGTAAGTTCAGTACATACAATATTCTGTCTAAACGACTGTGCCAATCACGCCAGTATATTACCACTTGGTTTGAGGGATGGGGGTGGGTTGAGTCACCCAGAGCGTTTATGTCAGCCGCCAAGCTAGGATTCTCAGACATTTTAACTTTGAGACCAACACCGATTGACACACAGACAAAGGTATCAATATCATCTTATATTGTTTTCGGATGATGGGGAAATCGGAGTTCGATTCCTGGTCAGTTGTATTGAAGTAGTTCTTCCGAAGTTGTTACCCTTAGCAAAATTTCTGGTACTCATTCATAAAACCCGACATTTCTCACACATATCCATATAGTGAAAATATTTGGCTATCCCACATAGGAATTAATATGTGAAGTAAGAATAAAGAAAATCAAACTTCTTTCAGTGCTTGAGTAAAGCCAGCAAAATGCAAATAGCTCACAATAATACCAAAGTTGTTATTAAATTCAGCTTAAGGTGTGGCAGAAGGGCGCGCAAGTATTTTTACAGTTTTTATAGAATTGCAATTTTTTGGCCAAAATAAATAATATATTTCTCCAGTAGAAACTTAGAGCTTAGTTTTTTGCACATGCTAATATCAACAGATCTTGAATATCTGCCAAGGGTGTCCTGGAAATTTGTCAAAACATTTTCTCTTTATTTAAAAAGTTTTGAAAAAATTCCAGGACACTCTTGACAGACATTCAAGATCTGTTGATATTAACATGTGCAGAAAACTAAACTCTAAGTTGATACTGGAGAAATATTTTATTTATTTCGGCCAAAAAAATGTAATGCTTTAAAAACTGTAAAATTACTCACGTTCCCTTCTGCCGCATCTTAACTGGCCTATAACTACACCGGAAATACGTTCAGTTTAGCAAAATGCTTTATTTGTAGCTCCAATCATTAAGTAAAACACAACTTTGGGAAGTATTTACAACTTTGACACTGAAATATCAACAGGTCCAAACAAAATATATGAAACAGTTTATTTATATAGACAAAAAATACCAAATTTTCACAAAATTTCTTTAAACTCGAAAGTGCGTTATAAAATTTGACTACCAATCAACGTTCCCCGTATTTTATCGACTGTCACTAGATTATTCTCCTGGTTAATCAGTAAACTTGTCAGGTAAGGTTTTACAGCGGTGTGTGGTCGGGACTAGGAAACTTACACGTTAACCACAATATATATAAATCATTATTAACAGCATTCGATGACAAAGTAGGATTGTGAATTCAAAAGTCTGACGATAAATTATGAGCATTTAACTCAGTGAACTAAATACTATTATAAGAGTCTATTTTGTGTGGTTAAGGCCAAAATAAACTAAAATAAGTATTTTACTCTCTTTATTGATTACTAAAATCAAAAGATTTGAACACAAGACTGATTTGGAAGGTCAGATCTTGATTCCATCAGGATTTATTGAAATTATATTTTTCATCCTAGCCTAGATTTTTCTTTAAAATAAGAATTATTACCATGGCTACCAGTATTAATTAGCCTTAAAATAGGTTAAGATCTTCATTAGTTCCACCACGTCATATTTATTATTATCATCCTATCACCTCATCGGGACAAGGAGGGAGCCTCCGTTAAAAGGATGTACGATTAGTATATTCTAGCATCTTCTGGGAAACGGTACGTAAGCAATGGCTAATTTATCCTCAAATTGAGCGACAGACTGATGCAGGTCAGGCAAGCCATTGTTATTATGCACCACTTAGCATATTCTATCCATCCGTTATATCCACATATCTACACAAAATGGGGCAAAGATAAGTATGATATCATTTAAAGTAAATATTCCCGAATTTATGGGTAGGATAAAGAAACATTTAAAAAATGTATATAAGTACACCCATCCAGGTCTCAAATTTCAACATACTCATCACCACCAGATCAGACCAGATAAGACGAGCGCTTTTGGAATCGTACAGACTGGTGTGTGTAATATTTAGCGATTATTAATATTATTTATAAAAATAAGTTCAAGTACTGTAATGCCTCTAATTTGTTAAATACTGGCAGAAAGTAATCTAAAACACGCCCGGGTATGTAGTGGCTCGCGAACTCTTGGTTAGTTAACATTTCTCCCAAGTACGGATTGTCTACTGACGTGTTCGACGGTAGTATCGTATGTCACGTTAGTTATGATGAGTATTATTACTGGTGTAAGATTTATTGACAGGCTTTCCGCGGCCTCACACACATAGGTCTAAAAAAACTCTCACTTGGCCTTAGATCAACAACGTTATAAACGACATTAGAATCACTTTGAAAATATATTAAAACTTGCATAAATTAAAGAAGGTGTTAATATGTGGTGACATAATTTGTAAAGGAGAAAAAATATGATATAATAAAAAATATGGTGTTGGTTCTTCGTATGCAATTTTTATAATTTGAGATATTACATTTGTATAATTTTAGTCACCCGCCTCGGTGGCGTAGTTGGCTAACGCGCTTGTCGTGTTGAAGCTCGACTGCTGAGGACGGGGAGATCGAGGCTCGAATCTCGGTCGGGTGAATTGGGGGTGGTTTTTCCTAAATGGTTTTCCACTCTACCTCCACGCAAATGCGGGTTCACTTCCTCTAATTCAACCTTCCCAAGTCCTAATCCATTAGAGTAATTAGTACTTAAAAAGCGTATAACCCGAACGGGTAGTAAGACGTGGTGCTAAATATTATTATTATTATTATAATTTTAGTCTATAAATACAAGTTAACTTTGAATTGTGGTTTAAAAATTTTACGAAATTATGTTTTCCTATTGGCACACTGATTCAATACAGTTTTGACACCTTAGCACCTTAACCTATGTATAAAATTAAACTAAACGCTTCTAAAAAGGCAGTATTTTATGTATTGTGTTCAGAAAAAATTCTTATAAAAACTTTTAAAAATTGCCAGTATCCTATTTACTTTAATCCCGCCTTAGCGATAGGATTGTTCCCCATAACAAATAGTATATTAGCTTTATCATAGATCCTTTGGTTTATATTACCCCATGTGCCGATTTTGTCCTAGGTCCGGGTCATACAGGTAATGGTGACACGATGCCTAAGCCATTTGTCATTGGTTTTATGTATGTAACTATGACAACCGATGATCCCCAAAAGTACATTAAAATGTCGCGCAATCATTATTATGGCTACTCTTTAAAAATTAAAAAATACCCACGGCTTCTAAGTTTTGGAAAAGAGCAAAATACAGAACACGGTGTCACATTGTGTAATGCTCTGCACGAAACAAAATAAACCTTCGAATGAATATTTTATCAGCTTTCAGAACTCATCTCTCAGAACTGGTTTGAAATCTAAAGTGTATAGCCTATATTAGTAATATTTAATTTATTCTCTATGTGCACTGCGTCTTGCTACCTGTATATTTACAACCATGGGGTTGACGAGGAAGGTACAGTACACATATATGCATGAAGGAAAGATGGGAAACAATTTGGGGAAAATATCCAGATTCAAATCCCAACCTACCCGTCAGCAGCCAAAAAGCCAGATGAAACTGACATCTTTGTCCACATGCACACTGGCTTGACTATTTTTTGTTAAAGTGGTCATGAACTGAAGTACAAATTAAGTGAAGTGAGCTGCTCATTTAAACGTTAGTGCGCTTCACTGACTAAGTTACACTTTTCAATTAACATATTATTATAGTTATCCTTGGTTAATTAATCTATTTTTAATTTATTTTCGTTTATTTGTGGTCTTAAACATGCACTTTCTTCACACAAGAATTTCTATGAGCGAGAGCGAGAAGGCCTACAAATTTCTCCGGGAAAGGTATTTTCACATACCTTCCAGGGTTCTTTCAAATGCCACAATCGACATTGGACCGATGGCTTTACTTTCCTTCCGAAGAAAGTTGTGCTAGGGATTCTTATCGCTCAAGAAAAATCCGTTAATATCGACTGAGTTTGAACCCACAAGCATCGGGTCATGAGCCGAACTACCTTACAATAAAGCCACCGAGGTCTACCTTGGTTAATCAAGAAGTGACGTACAGTACAGTCAAATTTTAATAGGAAGAATCTTACCTGACAGCTTGAAAATATACTGGTTACCTGCTTTCACCTATTTATACGTCAAACCATGTGATCTAAAGCCGTCACTTTTGATAGTAGGCCTAATAATATATTAGAATGTTATAAATGTTGAGTAAAAAAAGTTTCATTTTTCTAAAGGATCTTCAAAAATTTTTTAATTTACATGTAAATCAACATCATTAAACAATGGGAAAGAATTGTATTTTTATTTGCTCCCCAAGAGAGATGCTTTGCGTTAATATCACATCGTTAGTACAACTTAGCTGACATTTGAATTGAAGGAGTAAACATATGATTAACATACTGTTGAATGTTGGGAAGTAATACAAAGTTATTTAATTAAGTTATAAATTCCTATTAAATAAGTGGAAAACAGCATCATGCCTACCTACACCAGAAGAGTTGCATTTAATATCAATTAGGTGTATCGCAACTTAATTTTCAAATTATTTCTTGATTGACAAAATTCAGTAATATAATGGAACTCGCTTGGCTCGTTGGGGGCTACGTCAGTAAGAAGGAAAGGGTCATTCTGTGACACAAAGAGCCAATTAAGGCGAA
>CABFOW010007994.1:0-20465 GCA_902141385.1 Timema californicum | reverse complement strand
ATACTCACTATCACCATCATACTCACTATCACCATCATACTCG
The DNA here is from genome assembly GCA_902141385.1 of Timema californicum. Lineage (NCBI taxonomy): Eukaryota > Metazoa > Arthropoda > Insecta > Phasmatodea > Timematidae > Timema > Timema californicum. The sequence goes on along the minus strand of CABFOW010007994.1, from coordinate 20,422 downwards.
CTATCACCATCATACTCACTATCACCATCATACTCACTAACACCATCATACTCACTATCACCATTATATCATCCAATAGGGACGTGGAAAGAGTCTCCACGGAAAAATATACGATTAGTACATTAGTACATTAGTACGGGCTAATCTTCCCACTACTGGGCTACGAATGATGCAGCCCAGACAAGAAATATTATTATCATATCATAAATTAACAACATTACTTGCCATCATGCCTATGGAGCAAACAGAATTAATTGTAAGACCCCCTTGGTGTCGGGTTCCGAGGAACATAAAACGTTAAGATCCATTACAATCTTGAGATCAGAAAAATGTTCATGGTTACAATATTTTCTCTCTATGAGATGGTTAAACAAAGATAGACGCCATTGCGGCTCAGACATTAGACGGCTACTTTGCAACATTGTCCACAGCGGCGACAGCACCCTAGAGGGGTGGTTGAAACAGTTTCCTCTGGAGTGCCCTCCCCTCTTCCACCTCCTCCTCCTCGGAGGATAAGTTGGCAAGGAGGAGACTTTGAGGAATGTCGAAGCTATAAATGTTTCAGAGATGTTTGTGCCAGGGAACGCCGACGTACGCGATGAGTTCAGACAGACAAGATTCTATTCTCTAATAATCATCTTCTCGCCTTGTCTCCCGGTCTCAGGGCTGTCCTACACGTCCTGGTGACCTAGTGAAACAGGCTTGTCCTATACATCCTAGTGACCTAGTGAAACAGGCTTGTCCTACACGTCCTGGTGACCTAGTGAGACAAGATTGTCCTAGACGTCCTGGTGACCTAGTGAGACAGACTTGTCCTACACATCCTGGTGACCTAGTGAAACAGACTTGTCCTACACATCCTGGTGACCTAATGAAACAGACTTGTCCTACACATCCTGGTGACCTAATGAAACAGACTTGTCCTACACGTCCTGGTGACCTAGTGAGACAAGATTGTCCTACACGTCCTAGTGATCTAGTGAGACAGGATTGTCCTACAAGTCCTGGTGACCTAGTGAAGCAGACTTGTCCTACACGTCCTGGTGACCTAGTGAAACAGACTTGTCCTACACATCCTGGTGACCTAGTGAAACAGGCTTGTCCTATACATCCTAGTGACCTAGTGAAACAGGCTGGTCCTACACGTCCTGGTGACCTAGTGAGACAAGATTGTCCTACACATCCTGGTGACCTAATGAGACAAGCTTGTCCTACACATCCTAGTGACCTAGTGAAACAGACTTGTCCTACACATCCTAGTGACCTAGTGAGACAAGCTTGTCATCCATAACTTTAGAGCCTGGTGAGACGGGATTATATTCAATACTATAACATATTAATTTTTATTCTTACTTCATTAGTTTATTTTACTTAAGTCATTTTTCTTTGTAGGTCCACCTGGATCAACCATGAGCTGCGCTTCCTTTTCCTTTCGTTTTAGGATGGACTTATATTTCCCTAACCCTTCTACACACTCTCCCATATATAGGACTTTATAGCACCCCAACCCTTTTTTGGGACTTAATAAATACAATCAATCAAGTACCATGTCACTGAAGTCATTGACAGCTCTTGATATTCTTCTCTTTTTTTTAATATGGACATAACTACTTTGAATTTATTTAGTTTCAAAGAAATATTGTAAGTTAGGGCATCAAGGAGGTTGCCTACCTGTGACTTCAAGGACAGTCTAGATGGGATTTCCAATTTTAGTGAATTTACGTTTTATTCCGCGAGTTTTAAATATATAACGCTGAAACAAATACCATAAATTCTTAAATAATTCTAAAAATGTTACTATAATGTCACCAAATAACTATTTCTATATTAAGTTGCTTTTTTTGTAAATAAATTTTTATTATAAATCCTCTACAACCTAGGTTTTTTTGTATTGGTCATGAAAACGCCCTGTAGGAGTCTTTCTGCCAGGATATTATTATTATTATTAGCACCGCGTCTTACTACCCGTTCGGGCTATATGTACTAATGCTAATGTGTAATGGTAGGGTGATTGTGAGATTAAATGGAGGACCTACAGTTTAACGTGGGATCCGAACCACGGTGGAGGNTAAATGGAGGACCTACAGTTTAACGTGGGATCCGAACCACGGTGGAGGCCTGGCATTCCACACATTCCCAAGATGTCTTGTCAGAGGTGAAGGAAGGGTTTGGTAATCAGATAAATCTGTGCCGGGACCGAGGAGTGAACCCCGGACCTCCCAGCATAGAAGCCTGACACCTTACCCACTAGACCACTAGGTCACCTTCTGATGTAGATTAAAAATGTTCATGTAAGTATATGTATATCTATAACATGAAACAAAGAAAGGGGTAATTTTAAAAAGCAAGTCAATGCTTTCAATTCGAAAATAGTGTAGCGAGTGTGTAAGCTCGTCAGATTAAAAGGGAAAGTGTTATCAGCTGATAAACTAAGAGGTATCGCAGAGTGACGAGCTTGTTTTCTTCCATATTGTTTCTATTACGTACACTGGTATCCAAGTGGGATTAGTGCTTACTTGCGTCAGGTTAAGATGCAACCCACTTCTAAAAATAGTTTAGAAATATTTTAGTAGACAACGTCGTTAGATATATTACAAACAAAACCCGTCAGTCTCCCCGAAAATAAATGTCCATTCTAGTGATGGTGTCTTGGTGTGGTAAACCTGGCTAACTCCTTAGCTCGATCGCTATTGGCGACTTACAAGGTTGGCAAAAGGTCCGACGTTCTATTGGCCACATATTCACGTTTCTGGTTCATTGATCGACCGTGGTATGGGGGTGATATGAGACCCTATTATCCGGGATATAAGATTCAAAACTACACTCGAACCAGAAAACGTATTAAAGTAGTTGTTTTTTTCTGAGATATTCATTTTACAACAGTTAAATTGATATATTCCTTTTTTTTTTTAAAAAAAAAGATTGATTTTCAAATTGGTACCATTTTTTAAACATGGTAAAACTCTTTCAGTGGTTTCAATTCCACTGTTTGCTAAAGTATAATACGTAAAACCTCTCCAAGATACGACCTATGGTTCGAGATATGTTATCTACTTAAGGTGTGGATGTAGGAGACGTGAGACAAGGTCAGTGTGTTTGCAGTTTTTGTAGCAAAATATTTTTTTTTGTTCAAAATAATTCAAATATTGCTCCAGTAGAAATAAAGAGTTTAATTTCCTTCACGTGATGATATAAACAGTTGTTGAATATCTGTCCAGGGTGTCCTGGAATTTAATGACCAATTTTTTTTATCTTAATTTAAAACGTTTGTCATCCACTGACAGATATTCAACAAATGTTGATATCACCATGTGGAGACAAATTCATTAAATTTTTTTACTGAAGAAATGGTTGATCTGTTTTGGCCAAAAAAATAGTTTTCTATTAAAAATTAACCAAAAAAATTGGCCTTTTCTCCCGGCAGTGTCAGAAAGACTAATAAGAAAAACACACACAACATATCAATCGTCAGTTAAACAACATACTTTCAAAATATATCTAGTGTTCCTAAATGAGAATGTAATATTATGCAAACAGTGCTCAACGCTAGCTTTGTTTTCTGACAGATCGAGATCAGCTATGTATAGTAATTATAGAATGGCATGGTCCTTAATATTTACTAAAAGAGAAACGGGTTCAAGGTGTAGTGAGTTGTCAGTGCACCTGGCTACGAGTATGAGGGTCCTGGATTCAATTCCCGGCTGGTACTTTGGGTATTTTATTCCTGAAAGGGAATCACCCTAATGATCACCAGGGTTTGGTCGGTTAGGCTTAAGTTAGGTTTAAATGTTTCCACTGGTGCCATACCCTCATACTCGCTATCACCATCACCTCATATCATCGGGACAAAGAAAGAGCCTCCACGGAGAGGATGTACTATTAGTACATTCGGGCGTCCCCTGGACAATAGTACGTTAGTACCTGCTGATTGGCTAATCTTTCCACTACTGGTCTGCGACAGATGTAGCCCAGACGTGCAATATTTATTTATTTATACTAAAAGAGAAAACCTAACCTAAGGAATAAATATTTCAAGGATATCTATAAACACACCGATTATTCACACACAAAATATAACTTAAAATGGTTTTGAAATAATTAGATTGACATTGAAATTAGCGTATAGTTACACTTTACTGCGGAGCAGCACTTGCCTACATTGTTCTCGTATAGGGAGGTTAAAGTTCGAATTCCAGCTAGATGCAATGATAATATGATTTTCTCCATTAAAAGTTCTACAGTTCTACAAGCTAATTATGTATATTCCATCTACGGTCCACGAGATAAATAATTTAAATATGTTACGTGGTGTTCCACTATGTTGCCCCTTTGACCCTCAACATTCCCAAACTTTGTAAATCACGCCCAAAATTGTATGACAGTGTTTACATCATCATATTCATGCGAACAAGTGTTTTCGACCACGAAACCCCCCATGAAATGACTTACTGGTTATCTTCTGTTTTCTCTCTTGAGAATCTCTTCCTCAAAGTTTGTCTCGTCTCACACCCCATCATATCAATCCTCTAAACGAACTTAAAATCATATTAAGCCACTCAGGTATGTAATATAATGAATACACATTCACAATCTATTTAAAACTTATTCATGTCAGTTTATTATGTTTGTTTATCTTTCTTTTTTTTTATGAAATTTTAAGAAATCTTAAAGACTAAAAGTCTTTGATCCACTTATTTATTTTTTTCATTTGTGCCTTCTGTAAGTAAATTTATACATTACCCCTCTTCCAATATGCACTTAATCTACTGCGCGAGAGTCACAGTAGTCATGACATCTTGATACCACTGTAGATGTGTCAGGGCAAGGTTGAGTGATGTGTAGCCATGACATCTTGATACTACTGTAGGTGTGTCAGGGCATGTTTGAGTGATGTGTAGTCATGACATCTTGATACCACTGTAGGTGTGTCAGGGCAAGTTTGAATGATGGGTAGCCATGACATCTTGATACCACTGTAGGTGTGTCAGGGCGAGTTTGAGTGATGTGTAGCCATGACATCTTTGATACCACTGTAGATGTGTCAGGGCAAGGTTGAGTGATGTGTAGCCATGACATCTTGATACTACTGTAGGTGTGTCAGGGCAAGTTTGAGTGATGTGTAGTCATGACATCTTGATACCACTGTAGGTGTGTCAGGGCAGGTTTGAGTGGTGTGTAGTCATGACATCTTTATACCACTGTAGGTGTGTCAGGGCAAGTTTGAGGGATATCTATCTACCTGTCCGTGTGTTGTGAGCGATGTGTTTGTGTTGGCCGGGAGCTGAAGAAGAAACCGCAATGTTCTAATCTCGTACGATTAATGGCTGGCCAGTTTGAGACTGATGACTGATCCCCGAGACGTCTTTAACAACCTTTATCTTATTTCATGAACGTTACAGGAACAGGATCATCGATCCAGACTGGAGGGGACACGGGGGGAGACTTGGTGTGTGGGGGATAGGGAGGGGGGTAGATATCAGTGGCGGCTCGGGATTTTTAGAGTAAGGTACAAGTCTGGATATTGATGGGACTGTACTTGTACAATATTTCAAATTTTAATTTTCTCTAAATTTAACCATATTTAATCATATTTTCTTTAGATTACTGCTTTGTCACGTGATTTGTTTGTATATTAAAATTACCTATAAACTAATATAAATATAATGTGTTTAAGATGCATGTTTGAAATTTACTGACACATTTATTTAGACCTACATTTGAAATAAACACGTTTTTAAACATAACAGTTTCCAGCCCACTTTTGTGGCCACATGGTCTAAGGCGCTAATTTCACAGTATACTAGACTGCCGATGACGCGGAGAGCAAGGTTCGAATCTCAGTCGGGTGCACTGAGGGTAGTTTCTCCTAAAAGGATTTCCACTCTCCCTCCATGCAAATGCGGCTATAATACCTCTAAAACGCTTCTTTCCTCATACTTACTCCATTAGAGCAATTATCATATATCACGAGCTAAGTTTACTTGGATGACAGCTCGAAATGTTACTAGAAGTAATCCCTAATATATCACTACGCCAACAGCTGACATCTATCACTTTGGATGACTGTAATGAAAACAGTTGGTAATATATTAATGTGATAGTTAACCACAGTAACTTAGGCCAATATTATTTATATATTTATTTGAGGACGGACACAAAGTTTATTTATAGTTTTATTCCACTTTAAAAATATCCACATCACTTTCACAAAAACTTCTAACGAACATAACTTCAAAATGGCGACTGACGATTCAAAACCATATGATTTAACATAACGGTAAACAAGTTTTTAACAATGATGCAGACACGCAGTTGATGAAAATATTTTATTCAGATAAATATTTCAAAATACGATAAAATAATCATAAAATCATTTATTTTATGTAAAAAATGACAATTTTCTCGTTTCCAAGTAAATACGATGCCTGTTTTAAAATATATTGATGTTGTGCACTATATTACACAAAATCAGTAACGTTCCAAAACGAAAAATAAGTACTTTTAATTATGTTTAAAATATTGTTTCGCGTTGGGTAAAAATAAATTATTTTTAAAAAAATAGTATGATAAAACTTAAGTTCACGTTATTTTAAATGTAATATATAACAGGTAATTAAAGATCTTTAAATCTATAACAAAACTGTGATCTTTTACAAGTGTTGGCAACCCAAAATCTAAACATATGATTTTCGGACTGTCATCCAGGTAAAAACCTATCGTGAACGGAATATAGGTATATTTATAGCCTGAAACGGATGTAAGATGTAGTGATAAAAAAGATATGTTGAGGTAGGTTTCATCGTACATTATATTTAATTGGTGTTGCTATTGGCCCTCCGTGACCTTGAAAGAACTTTCAAACACAGATGGTGCATGTTATGGGGTTTTTACATCAAAATTAAATAAATAATGTTTTTTTATCTAATCCATCCTTCCTTTACGGCGTGCCAAGAAACATTCGTAATCTTTTTTCTCCGAATCTTTATTTTCTTAATCTGCTATCGCGTATTTTGTAGGGGAGGTGAAATTCCGAACACAATTTTTAACCTATATTTAAAATTTCATTTTTTTACTTGAGGTATTTAGCGTGCACTTTCTAAACCTAAAGAGTATATCAGCATACGACTTATAAAATGACTTAAAGCTATAACAGACACAACAACAATCCCCCGGCCGTTAATTCCCCATTGTGAAAGGAGACACATTTCATCAATGATAAATCTTTCGGCCACTACGGGAATCGAACCCGGAACTCTTATATCGGTAGACAGATACGCTACCGACTAAGATCTGGTGTCGGACGATACTTAAAAGATATGGTTATATTTTAATGCACACGAAAATTAATATTAACATTCATAATATGCCAAAATAAATTAATTTATGTATTTAATTATTTTCTATCACAAACTGCTATGTGATGTTTGTCCACGGGACTAGTCCGGATATAATCAAATTTAACTAAGTGTAAAATGACGTCATCGATACGAGAGTCGAACCCCCGAGTCTTTAGTTTTGAGTTCCAACGCTCTGCAATAGTACAAATATTTAAATATGACTCTGGGTACCAGTTGAACTAGAACACTCAAATGCCAAGGTCCCGGGATCAATTACCGCGTCCACGTTGTCATAATTAAGGCAATTTGACCCATAATAGATCTCAAATATGCGATATAAAACGTGAAAAAAAAATAGAATTTTATGACAGTTTTTCAGTCATTGTCTTCAGAACTAGAATTTTCTAACCGGAATGTACTTCAAACACTTTTTAAAATGTTCATATTTATGTCCCCTGGATTCTATACCCGAGGCACTGGAGAAGTTTATTATCATTATTATTATTATTATTATTATTATTATTAGCACCGCGTCTTACTACCCGTTCGGGTTATACGCACTTACGCTAATGTGTAATGATAGGAGGATTGTGAGATGAAATGGAGGACCTACAGTTTAAAGTGGAATCCGAACCACGGTGGAGGCCTGTCATTCCACACATTCTGGAGAAGTTAAGTTTATTTAGTCTTGATTAGTATTAAACGTGCATCTCTCATGCGAGTAGGTCATTTTCAACCTCTCTTCGGATAAATTGTGTATGTGTTTGGGAAAAGGTGCGGAAAGGTGGATAGAAACATATTCCACTGTAAAAGGGAAAGAGTACAAACCAATGAAAAGAAGAACACAGTTTACAGTTTACATTGCTGCCACTGGACAAATAGGTTATGGCGGCTTATTCAAGAAAATCGATCGTTACAGCTCAATCCCCCCGACCTAGGTTTCATTCTATCGGAACTCATCAGTAGAGAGTGTGAAACGCGCAACGCGACCTACTGAAAGAGGTAACAAACAAAACAAAATGGTAGAAAAAGAAATGTGAAGAAAGATAAGACACTTGGATAGGAATAACATTATAACAGCCATATTGTTGTTCCTTTTACATGTTTCTATCCACCTTTCCTTTACCCTTCTTCCAAGTATAATACAATTACCTCATAAAGGGAAAAAGAGATTTTCCTTAGAGAGAGATATCTTCAAATAAATTGTAATTAGAAGTGAAATAAGAACACTTGACTGCGTAGCGGCGTTTGTGATAGATCGCTTTTATCTTAAGAGGCAATACGAAATGAATGGTACGGTGCATCACACAGACTCTCTCTCTTTTTTTTATCTCAATACCCTTAGAGTCATTTTCACGAAAAAATATGTTTTCCTTTTTTAAGAGCTTAAGTAAACTACCCTTAATTTTAGGGTTGGATATCTAATTCCAAAACATCCTTGGAGGAACCTTATGGAAACCCTAGATACAATTTTTTGGCCTGATCGATAAAATGGCTTAGGTTTTAGGCTGAGCTACAGACAGACAGAATCGCTAAAACTACTTTTTCATCTTCAAGGGATCGTCGGTGACCTGGCAGCCTAGGGGTAAGGTGTCAGACTTCTGTGCTGGGGCTCCAGGGTTCAATCCTCGGTCCAGGCAAAGATTTATCTGATTACCAAACCCGTCCTTCACCTCTGACAAGACATCTTGTGAATGTGGGGAATGCCAGGCCTCCACCGTGGTTCGGATTCCACGTTAAACTGTAGGTCCTCCATTTCATCTCACAGTCACCCTACCATTACACATTAGCGTAAGTGCGTATAACCCGAACGGGTAGTAAGACGCGGTGCTAATAATAATAATAATAATTCAAGGGATCATAAAACGTCGATATTTATCATCATCTCGAGTTCTTTTTTTTACGATCACAAAACTTCTCTCTCCGAGGGGTTGAGAGACAATTAAAGTACAGGTTTTTTTATTTGTAATATAGCACTGATAGTTGAGCTTCATAAAAATAGTATGTTGTCTGTATTTTTATTTTCTAAGTTACAAAATTACAAATTGTGTCTTATGCCTCAGCGTTCTTAGCCATGGTAGATCACATTCAAACTAAACCTTTTTTTTAATGTCATCTATGTGTGTGTAGGGCTACATATTTTATGGACGCTTGATTTAAATATGAATGTATCGGGGTATTTGTTCAAATTTTACATGAGAACTATAATTGCTCATTTTATTGGTAAAATCAATTCAAATAGCTTGATATTTCGAATTAAAATGGTAACCTAATTAGTGTTTAATAAACGCCATCCATTTAAATGTTGTAGTTGGGTAGTTTGATTATTTTTAAAGTGTCAACCAAATCATTTACAACCAATCAATCTGTGTAACATTTGTATGTAATAAGTTTTTATATTATTATGTTACACTCATTTCTAATTATTAATTATTATATAATTATCCATTATTTTCATGATATATGTTTCATAATACGTTTTCAATGTTAAAACTAATTTCAATATACAATGTTAAATGAATTGTATGTTATTTTGATTTTTTTTTCAAAGAAAATAGACAAATTACTGTGAAATATATTATTAAAAATTACATAAATATTATTATAATTATTATTATTATTACTTGTTACGGGCTTTATAATAGCTTAGGAGCTAGAGCTCTGGTTAGTCTAAAAGGTAATTTCCTTTAGCCGCCATTTTTCAAGATGGTTGCCAAGTCTAATATTTATCTAGGAGCCTTCCAAAGTTGATACAATGACAATTTGATAGGCAGAAGTAGAGAAAAAGGACAAGAATTGGTGTTACGTTGAAAGAAAATGGTACTTGCAAATTTTAATTATCTTGTAAATTAACTAGACGTATCCATTCCAAATTTCAGCGCGATCGGTGAAGTGGTTTTTGCATGAAAGAGTAACAAACACCGACTCGTTTTTAAATTTTAATAGGATTTACATAATGTTTTAAAATTAATTAATTTTGAATCACCGTCTGAAAAAATATATATTCTTTTATAAATAGTTATACTTTAGTTTGTTACTAAAAAAAACTTTCGTTGTTGTATGTCGTATCTTTTTTATTCATGTATATAAAATTTCTCTTGTATCATTTTTATTTTATTTTTTAGAAATGTGTTGTAAAACCTCTTTCTACTTCACGGGATTGTTTCTAGAAAACCCTCTCAAAAACAACAAAACTTGAAAAGCTCTTCCCTTTTTGAAAGTTACCTCGGAAAGCACCCCGTAGCAGTTTGTAAATTCATCTCCAGAATAATACATTGTTCATAACATACGCCCCACTTTACTTCAAAAGGAGAGGAGGTTAAAGATAAATATTAAACATATTTTAGTAAAGTTAAACGACAAATGAGCATCTAATTAAAAATATCCTCTTCAGTTCTGTAATTAAAATAAATTATCTGGTTGTGTGTATTATATTTATATACTTATATTTTAGTAATTTATATTATTCCAAGAAACCTACTGTTTGGCTATATTTTATTATTTTTATTATTTGCGGTATTAACGTGAACTTTTTACCTGACTAATTATATCAGCACGCCATTTATAAATTAATTTAAATCTAGAATAGGCTCAACGCTGAGCGCTTGGTCTTTAATTTAATCACCGTGAAAGGTTAAACCCACATTTCACCAATGATAAATGTATCGGCAGTGCCAGGAATCGAACCCGGGACCCTGGGTTTATCTGGCAAACACACTAGTGGCTGAGCTAAGGTGTTGAACTCGTAAATAAATGGTGTGGTACAACTTCACGCAATTTCTCACATAGCTTGTTTTATTATTACTATTATTATTATTATTATTAATATTATTAGCACCACGTCTTACTACCCGTTCGGTTTATACGCACATACGCTAATGTGTAATGGTAGGGTAATTGTGAGATGAAATGGAGGACCTACAGTTTAACGTGGGATCCGAACCACGGTGGAGGCCTGACATTTCCCACATTCACAAGATGTCTTGTCAAAGGTGAAGGAAGGGTTTGGTAATCAGATAAATCTGTGCCGGGACCGAGGATTGAACCCCGGCCACCCGCACAGAAGTCTGACACCTTACCCCCCTANGAAATGGAGGACCTACAGTTTAACGTGGAATCCGAACCACGGTGGAGGCCTGGCATTCCCCACATTCACAAGATGTCTTGTCAGAGGTGAAGGAAGGGTTTGGTAATCAGATAAATCTGTGCCGGGACCGAGGATTGAACCCCGGCCACCCGCACAGAAGTCTGACACCTTACCCCCCTAGACCACCTGGTCACCTATCTGTTTTAATAAATAATAACAATAATAGTATATTAGCGTGTAACCCGAAAGGTTAGTAAGATGCGACTTCTGTGCTGGGGGTCTGGGGTTCAATCCTCGGTCCCAGCATAGATTTATCTGATTACCAAACCTTTCCTTCACCTCTGACAGGACGTGTATTAATCACAACTTGTGAATTTGGGGGAATGCCAGGCCTCCACCGTGGTTCGGATTCCACGTTAAACTGTAGGTCCTCCATTTCATCTCACAATCACCCTTCATCTCACAATCACCCTACCATTACACATTAGCGTAAGTGCGTATAACCAGAACGGGTAGTAAGACGCGGTGCTAATAATATGAAAAAATTATATATATATATATTGCGCGTCTGGGATGCATCAATCGTAGCCCAGTAGTGGGAAGATTAGCCCGTACTAATAGTACATCCTTTCCGTGGAGGCTCTTTCCATGTCCAGATAAGATGAGGTGATGGTGATTTAATTCCTTCCCAAATTTGGTTACATTTCATATATTTTTTATACCCACGTCTTACTACCCATCTGGGTTATACGCTTATGTACCAACTACGTTGATTGTTTTAGGGATTAGGAAGGTTATATTTAGAAGAAGTGTAACTGCATTTGCGTGAAGGGAGAATAGCAAACCATTTAAGAAAAAAACACCCTCAATACACCCGACCGAAATTTGAACCTTTATCTACCCGTCGTCGGCAGTCTAGTCCAACACGAGATTAGTGCGTTAGACAGTTCGGCCATCCAAGCAGGCTTCATATAAATTCTGCCTTCCTTATCCCTACGTTATTAGTGTAGTTAAATGCGTATAGCCCGGATGGTTAGTAAGATACGGAGAGAGAAAAAATCTGTTCTGAGTGACTAAACATGATATGACAGAAGCGATTCGAAGACTATTCAATAGGAAATTACCCGCCTCGGTGGCGTGGTTGGCTAACTCGCCAGTCGTGTTGAGCTCGACTGCTGAGGACGGGGAGATCGAGGTTAGAATCTCGCTCGGGTGAACTGGGGGTGGTTTTTCCCAAATGGTTTCCACTCCCGCTCCATGCAAATGCGGGTTCACTTCCTCTAATTCAACCTTCCCAATTCTTAATCCATTAGAGTAATTAGTACTTAAAGCGTCTAACCCGAATGGGTAGTAAGACGTGGTGCTAAATAATAATAATAATAATAATAATAGTAAATTGACTATTCTAAAACTAGACTTGCAGGTGCTATAAAAGCAGGCCTTTTCTAAAAAAAATAGTACACTCACATTTTCTCATAGTCTATTAGAGTTTGTTATGAACAATTTAAAAATAGGTCATAAGTAAAATATCCTCAAACATATTTTTTTCAATACTACCATTTTTAGAAAAGAAAAAAAGAACACACATTCTTATTTATCATGTAAAAAACCTCCACATATATTCATGTTGAACAAAGCGTTAAGGTGATTTTCGAAAGAAAAAAGTTCTAATTTTCAAGAATCACTCTAATGTAGATTTACTTTTCAAGAGTTTGCCTCCTTGATGAACAAGTTTATAGCGTTATTTGCATTTCAAGCGCTCCCAAAATATCCATTTTAAACAAAAAATGTTAAAGCCATTTTCAAGAAATCTCAAATTTTCCAAAACTGGCCATTATTAAATCACCCTTAATTTGAGGAATGGAATATGGAATAAAGAATTTAAAAAAAATTATTTCCTGACATATGACCATATAACATCTAAATATCAAGTTCGAACGAAATCCATCAAACTATTTTGGGTTCCTCCCGAGGTATAAACAAAAAATATTGACCTGTTGAATTGTTAAACTTACATTTTTTAAGTTTAGAGACACATAAAAAAAATTCAAAATTTATAATAATCTCAAGTCCAAACATTTTTTTCCGATCACAATAATGATTTTTTTTTTCTTTCCAGAAAGTAAAAATGCAGACCAAAAAAAACGCAAGTCATGGTTAAATGACTTTCAATTTTACTTTTCGGAGAGTAACCCGAGGCTTTTCCCATAGAGTTCTCTGTCCCATTCCGCCCCCCTCCCCCAACCTCTTGCCCCTGGATCTGTTGGGGAGACAGAAGGAGAAGGGGGGTTTCAATAAACGCTCATCCATCGCTTCCTTTACAATAGATCTCCGCCAATACACGCGGGGAAACCTCAAATCCGAATGAATTTATCTTAAAGAGGATGAACCATCGACCGGCCTTGTTCTGCTAACACTGATCTGACGTTTTATCTAGCACCGCGTCTTACTGCCCGTTTGGGTTATACGCGTATGTTTCTAAGGATTGAGAAGGTTATATTTCCAGGAAGTGTACCAGAATTTGCTTGCAGGGAGAGTGGAAGACCATTTTGGGGAAAAACCCTACCAAGATTCTGATCTCTATCTCCCCATCATCGGCAGTCTAATCTACTGCGAGAGTAGCGCGTTAAGACCACGTTGTCACCGAAGCTAGTTTTAAAATGCGGGTGACCTGGCGGTCTAGGGGGGTAAGGTGTCAGACTTCTATGCTGGCGGCCGGGGTTCAATCCTCGGTCCCGACACAGATTTATCTGATTACCAAACCCTTCCTTCACCTCTGACAAGACATCTTGTGAATGTGGGGAATGCAGGCCTTCCACCGTGGTTCGGATCCCACGTTAAACTGTAGGTCCTCCATTTCATCTCACAATCACCCTACCGTTACACATTAGCGTAAGTGCGTATGAGCCGAACGGGTAGTAAGACGCGGTGCTAATAATAATAATAATTTATAATGCGGTTGATATAACGACAGTATAAAATAACACACATTTAGACACAAGCTGGGATAGATCCGTGACTCACTATAGCCTGATTTTGGTTGTAAGAACAGTAGAGAAAATCCAAACATATTTATTTGCGCCCAATATTGATAACATTTTAGAATATCATTTGTGTTATTTTATAGTTATTGATAATCTCTATCAAAAGTGACAGCTTTAGACAACATTACTTGATGTATGAATATATTAAAATGGTTTTAGTAACTTTAGTAACCAACTTTTACTGTTCTTCCTATCAAAATCATACTATAGATACCAAAACCGTCTCCTCTTTCCCGGACTCGGCCCTCAGAAAAAGCTCAATAACGACATATTGAGTGACAGTCAGCACCCTTCACGTGACCAACATGGCTGCCATAAATTTCGTGACCTTGGTGAGAAGAAGGGTCGAATTAAATAGTTATTTGATGAAGTTGAACTTTGAGTAGGAGTACACGCATTTGAGAGGAGGGTGAATGGTGACCTTCAGTGGTCGCGTAGTCTAACGCGCTACTCTCGTGCTAGACTATACTGCAGAAGATGGGGAGATCGGGGTTCGATTCCAGTCGGGTGCACTGAGGGTGGTATTCCTAAATGGTTTCCCACTCTCCTTCCATGCAAATGCCGGTGCACTGCCTCTCAATTAAACCTTCCTAATCCCTAAGCCATTAGTGTAATTAGTAAATACAATCTAAACGGGTAGTAATACGCGGTGCTAAAATAAAGTGAGAGGAGGGGGGGGGGAGTGGAAAAATATCTAAGGAAACAAAATACTCTCAGTAGACCCGACAAAGATTCAAACTCCGTTCTCTGCAGTCAACTCTAAAAACAATTGAGCCACCGAATAATCAGATGTTAACTTTATTTTTACTGATCTCTTTTGCACCAAATTATTATTTCGACGTATGGCCGACAAACCAAATTTATCTGACAGTCACAGCAACTTGTCCCCCGAAAGTTGATTCATCTCTGTGGGGGGGGAAGGGAGGGGGGGCAGGTGGTTCCTAACACTCTTTTAATAATTTCAGTAATGTTATTGTAGTTCCAGTAGTCGAAACTGGTACCCTTGGTTTCTGTTGTCAGTAAAGGTTCGAATAATCTGGACGTCAAAATCACGAGTCACATAAAATATCAATTAAAGAAAGTACGCGTTTCTTCCCATCGCACTCTACTACATCCGACCGATGTATAAGTGTTTGAATTACGCTACTAGGGAAAGGATGATGAAGGTAGAAGTCATATTAAATGTACCCGCATTTGTGTGAGGAATAAAGATAAACCAGCCGGAATTCATTCACCGACCACCCCTGCCCACAGTAAACTAGTCTCGATAAGCCTGACATATTTTCCGCGTAACCACCATCTTTGCCAAAATGAGATGGAAAGCTACCCGCTTCGGTGGCCGCATGGTCTATTGCGCTACTCTCGCAGTTTACTAGACTGCCGATCGAGGTTCGAATCTCGGTCGGGTGTACTGAGGGTGGGTTTTTTTCTCTAAAATTGTTTTCCACCTTCCCTCCATGCAAATGCTGGTAAACTTCCTATAAATATAACCTTTATAATCCCTAAAACCATTAGTGTAATTAGTAGATAAGCGTATAACCCGAACGGATAGTAATATGTGGTGTTAAAAAAAATTGAAGGTTTTTGGTTTCTTCACGGGGTTGAATTAGTACTGCTGAAAAATCGGTGGAGCCGAAATTGTATTTCCCCGAAAATAAAATTAAAAAAGAGCCTGAAAATAAATGTTAAGCAACTAACCAATTTATAAGTGACCTTTTTTTTTCTATTTCTGTCCAAACCTTTCACAAACACACACATACACATACACACACGTGCACACATGTTCGTGGACTGGGCCCGCTGGCTCTGAAGTTTACTAAGTTATCTAAATAAGCTTTAATTCAGCTAAAAGCAAACCCACATGTCGTTGAGTTTAGAGTTTTTCTACCATGATTTGAAACGTGCCTTATGACGTCATCTGACTGCGCTTTATGTCATCCAGGAACGAAAACTTTGTTTAAAAGAATCTCAAAAGAACACTTTTTTTTAATATAACGTCTTACTACCCGTCCAGGCTATACGCAGGTTTACATACTCTCTTTTTTTCTGTTTATGCCACCAGGGTTTGTTGACAGATATTCCTGGTCTTCTACTGTCAGTGTCTTCTGAGGTTGAGATGTGATTACTTCATCCCGATGAGATGATGATAATTATGTAGTGCCAGTAGAATTCTTGAACCTAACTTAAGCCTAATTGTCCAGACCATGGTAGCTATAGGAGCAAATTGCCCCTCAAGAAATGCCTATGGTTCCCCCAGGAATCGAACCTAGGACCTTTGGATTACCATCCAGGAATGCTGAACCCTATACCAAGAGGGTGGTCTATTTACACTATTAGGAGAGGTATGAGAAAAATAGACGGAGATAGTGTCAGGCTTATATTATTATTATTATTATTATTATTATTATTATTATTAGCACCGCGTCTTACTACCCGTTCGGGTTATACCCACCTACGCTAATGTGTAATGGTAGGGTGATTGTGAGATGAAATGGAGGACCTACAGTTTAACGTGGGATCCGAACCACGGTGGAGGCCTGGCATTCCCCATATTCACAAGTTGTGATTAATACACGTCTTGTCAGAGGTGAAGGAAGGGTTTGGTAATCAGATAAATCTGTGCTGGGACCGAGGATTTAACCCCGGACCCCCAACACAGAAGTCCAACACCTTATCCCTAGACCGCCAGGTCACCCGTCTGGCTTATAAATGGTGACCCGCTTCGGTTGTAAAATGTGTCCAAGCCGTTAATATCGCAATAGATACGTTGGGGATATCAAGGTTCGAATACCAGTAACCCGCCTCGGTGGCGTAGTTTGCTAACGCGCTTGTCGTGTTGAGCTCGACTGCCGAGGACGGGGAGATCGAGGTTCGAATTTCTCGGTCGGGTGAACTGGTGGTTTTTCCTAAATGGTTTTCCACTCTCCCTCCACGCAAATGCGGGTTCACTTCCTCTAATTCAACCTTCCCAATTACCAATCTACTAGCGTAATTAGTACTTAAAGCGTATAACCCGAACGGGTAGTAAGACGCGGTGCTAAATATTATTATTATTATTATTAATACCAGTAGGGTCTACTGTGTTTTTCCCCTAAATAGTTGTCCACTCTCTCAACGGAAATGCGGGTACCTTTCTCTAAGTTCAACCTTCCTCTAGCCTAACATATTCGTGGTATTAGTCCATGTGCATGTAGCCCGAATGGTTAGTAAGACATAGTTCCATAAAAACACCATACAATCTGGTTTACGGGTAATGGAGAGGTCAAGGTTCAAATTATGGTTAGGTACAATAAGGGTATTTTTTAAATTAAATTAATTTCCATCCTCCCTTCACGTAAATGCATATACATTTTATAAAAATTCTAACTAATTGATTATAAATCCATCTAAACCTAGTAGTGTAACTAAATGCGTCTAGCCTTAAGAGGAGAAAAAGGGCTGATAAAGACGATAAAATCCGTACACACGAATTGCGGAGCAACTCATACGAGCTCGGTAATACCCTTTCACTAACCGCGGACTAAAAATTAAGCTCACACTGACTTTGTTCAAAATGTAACATGGAGGTTAGGTTAGGTTTAATTAGGTTAGGTTAGGCTAGGTTATGTTAGGCTAGGTTATGTTAGGTAATGCTAGGTTTAATTAGGTTAAGTTAGGCTATGTTATGTTAGGTTAATCTGGGTTATGTTAGGTTAGGCTAGGCTAGGTTATGTTAGGCTAGGTTTAGGTTATGTTAGGTTAGGCTATGTTAGGTTAAGCCAGGTTAGGTTAGGCTAGGTTAGGATATATCAAGTTAGTGGTGAGTAGTTGAATGGGATTATAGGTTGTCCCACCATTCGAGTGTGGTGTGCCTGATACATTTATATGATTTAACTAGGTTAATTATTTTCGTATGAAATGTTTTACATAAAAATGTATTTAAAACTATCCTAATATAAATATGATTTGTTGCAAAGGATTTTTTTTTCTTCAATAACTGCCATTATTTTAAAAGTCAGTTATAAGTAACTGTTTTGTAGTAGAAATAGTTAATAGATCATAGCTAAATATAAGCTAGCTTTCCAAAACAATTTGACCCGCCTCGGTGACGTAGTTGGCTAACGCGCTAGTCGTGTTGAGCTCGACCGCTGAGGACGGGGAGATCGAGGTTCGAATCTCGGTCGGGTGAACTGGGGGTGGCTTTTCCTAAATAGTTTTCAAATCTCCCTCCACGCAAATGCGGGTTCACTTCCTCTAATTAAACCTTCCCAATTCCCAATCTACTAGCGTAATTAGTACTTAAAGCGTATAACCCGAACGGGTAGTAAGACGTGGTGCTAAATAATAATAATAATAATAATAATAATAATAATATAAGGGGTCTAATTTGTTATTTTATGCTTTTCAGGTCTTATTGTTAAGGTAAAGTAATTAATGCATAGGACTGAAATTTATTACAGGTTAAATCCGAAACAATTAAACGATTAGTAACGTGAAAATCCACACTTTAATTGAAAAGTAAATATTCATTAGCTAAATAAATGTAAACTAAATAATAAACTTTTTTCACTTTTTGAAGATAATGTGACTCAGGTGAGCTCTACCGGACGTCAGACAAACCTCAGCACGTTTGTTTATCACTTTCCTCAGCATAGATCGCCTAGTTAATAATATAATAATAATATGTAGCACCGCGTCTTACTACCCGTTCGGGTTATACGCTTTAAGTACTAATTATTTTAATGGATTAGGAATTGGGAAGGTTGAATTAGAGGAAATGAACCCGCATTTGCGTGGAGGGAGAGTGGAAAACCATTTAGGAAAAAACCACCCCCAGTTCACCCGACCGAGATCCGAACCTCGATCTCCCCATCCTCAGCAGTTGAGCTCAACACGACAAGCGCGTTAGCCAACTACGCCACCGAGGCAGGTAGATCGCCTAATTGTTTCCACCCACCCTGTATAACTAGACATGCATATGTAGTGTACACAATTAAATATTTATAATATAAATAATATTGAAATTAATATTATAAAAATGGTATGAATGTCTTGTAAGGAATAATTTCAGTCCCATACATTAATTGCCCTATCCAATGATACGCAAAACGATTGAAAGATTAAGTTTTACCCCTAAGACCTCGTGAACTGTAATGATTTGAAATCATTGAATCACTTTATAGCTTATTATACACTTCTTACAAGTGTGCAGTAAAATGTATATACGATTGAATAACCTTAATAAAACCCTTGGTCAGCAAATATCTCTATATAGTTGGAAAATCCGTAGCGTGTACCTTATAATTACTTAAAAACCTTTTCGTCATCGACGAATAAAGCTCTAGTTTCGTTCCACTTTTGTTTGACTAGACGCGGGTAGTACAGAATCAACTAATAGGTTTATAAACCTCTTCTCTCCACTCCACCCCCCCTCCCCCTTTTCCCATGTCATTATCCCTTCATTCAGAAACAGCTCCAGCCTAACTTACAACTGGAGGTTGGCAGTTTGAACACAGCTCTGGACACAAAAGCGTGGTGGTGGTTGAATAACGCGGTTTTCATTAACTTATTGGAGACGGATTGTATTTTCAGAATACAGAAGGGTAGGCAAACTCTCTCTATCTATATTAGTAATTACTTGAGACCAAAGGGTTGGTTTCAAATCACGACTACCAGGGTTCAGTGGGAAAACGAGATAACTCCCTTTTTTACAAAAACAGTGGCGGCTCTTGGCTAAAATTAGTGGTGGGGGTGCTGCTCCAGAAAATGTTTAGCCTTTGTTTTAAAATTGTGTAAAAGGAAAAAAAACATACGTAAAAAGAATATTTATTCAGGAACTTGATAAATACTTAACAAAAAAAACTTTTTTTAATTACTTTACCTTAAATTGTTACATTATTATTATTATTATTATTATTATTATTATTATTATTATTATTATTAGCACCGCGTCTTACTACCCATTCGGGTTATAC
>CABFOW010007993.1:0-20465 GCA_902141385.1 Timema californicum | reverse complement strand
CATTAGCGTAAGTGCGTATAAACCGAACGGGTAGTAAGACGCGGTACTAATAATAATAATAATAATAATAATAATAATAATAGTAATAATACTTTGTCAGTGTTTTTCTGTCTTTGGGTGTACAGGGAGGAATTCCTAGTTTACTTGCCACATCCATTATGAAGATGGTACTAATTAGTTTTGAGTGTCGACGATGACACCTGAAGGCTGTAGACTAATAACCACACAAGTCACACTTATACCAAATTAACACAATACATAATTAACTTTAACATAGTTAGGGGCTTTGTATGTTTTATTTAGCATTTATTTTTTAAATTAATACGTTTAACGTAAATATTTCTCCCGATTTAATCTAAGAAAGAAAATATGTGGAGGATAATTCAGAGAGCATATGACCTAGTATTTGCCTAGAGATAGTCCAGAAAATCATATTAAAGAAACATCAGACTTAATACACTTTACTGTCAATAAGAAAACCTGACCGGAATATTTAAAAAAAATGGCAGTGTCCAGCACTTGTTTTTACTGCACTCTAAACGTTAGATGTTGTGGTACACAGATGATTTGATTCGTTTATTTGTTCATCTCCATTGTATTCAGGTTATCATTACGAAATAAAAAGATAATTTATATTACACATATAATTTATTTTAAAAAGGTAGAAACAAAAAATAAATCTAAAATTGAAACTGAGATTTTGTAAAAAAATTATTTTTATATTTATAAAAAGCAAAACGCTTTAAAATATCTCGGAATAATATTACTGACCAAATTGACAAAATAAATTCGAAATTCAAGGGAAAATGTCTAGGTGCTAAAGTTAAGAATTAACAGCAATTATATTATTAGTGAATTTGACGTACACTTCCTGAAAAAAAAGTTAAATTATATCTTCGTAAATCTTCGGACTAATTTAACTCTAGAAACGACATAATACCCAGTCCCCCTATCGTCAACTCATCACCGTGAACGTGGATGCACTATTTTAACTAAAGCTATGTTTTATTTTGCCGTGCCAGGAGTCAAATCAAAGACCCTTTGCTCAGTAGGTGGGCGTGCTACCGACTGAGACAAAATATGACTTACAAATCTAATTGGCCTGTGATAGAATTATTAACGAAATATTTGATTGCTTGGATATTTTAATAATCAAATACACAAATAATACATTATTTTAGTTGTCCCTTGGGCACGAACAAAGTTCTCGTGGATCTAGATTTGTCCACCACCACCACTCAGCCACGATTGCATTTTTACAGTTCCGGACAACACTTAATAATCCTAAATAAAATTTGAAATATCAATTGATTTTTAGGTTTTCCTTGTTCGCTTTATGGCAATTATGTCATAATAACAAATAATTTTGTCCAAATTAAACAATATATTTCTTTAGTAGCAATGTTTACTTTAATTTTCTACACGGAGTAATATCAACAGTTCTTTAATATCTAATATGAACACGTGGAATTTAAACAGAATCTTCTTTATTTAAAAAGTTTTTAGTCAATGGCTGATATAATCACTACACATACTCAAGAACTGTTGAGAATACCAAACGTAGAATTATTTTTAGCACCACGTCTTGCTACCTGATCGGGTTATACGCATGTATGTACTAGTTATACTTTGATTTTGGTTAAAAGAACAGTAGATAAAATCCAAACATATTTCTTTGTGACTGATATTAATAAAATCTTACTTTGTTAAAATTAGACTATACGTTAGTGAATTATGGGGGTGAGGAAGATTGAATTTAGAGGAAGTGTAATCTCATTTGTATGAAAAAGTATAGTGGAAAACATCTAGTGTAAACCACCTTCCGTACACCCGACCAGAATCAAACCCTGATCTCCCCGTCTTTGGCAGTTTAGTATATTGCGTCATTATTATTATTAAGAAGAATGTTAAACGTACTACTGAAAAACAAATTATTTAGTTAAGAAGAACATCCTAAATGCATCCAACTAGGCATCGAAACCCATCTAATGAAAGTAATGCCTGCTAGCGCACTTCTAACTCTATTGGTAACAGTTATTTTTATTGTATTGGACAATATTGTGGGAATTTGATAGATTTTATTATTTTATTTGTCTGTTTTTTTTCCTCTCTTCTCAAATAGATTTTTTTTTTCAATCATTGCCTTCCGGACGAAATGGTCCAACATTGTTCTGCTCCGGGAATATCACGCTTAATCGAGTGTACGAACAAACAACGTAACGCTAGTTACCCGCTAACCACGTAACTTGATCTCCGTGGAGGAATGTTACTGTTATTGGTTGGACGAAATGTTAGCACACCGGACATATAAGTTCGTAAAAATAGTCAGTCTAGTCTCGGGAATCAACCAATCTCCCGAAACATGAGTAGCAAGTAGTTATTATTATTATTATTATTATTATTATTATTATTAGCACCGCGTCTTACTACCCGTTCGGGTTATACGCACTTACGCTAATGTGTAATGGTAGGGTGATTGTGAGATGAAATGGAGGACCTACAGTTTAACGTGGAATCCGAACCACGGTGGAGGCCTGGCACTCTCCACATTCACAAGATGTCTTGTCAGAGGTGAAGGAAGGGTTTGGTAATCAGATAAATGTGTGCCGGGACCGAGGGTTTAACCCCGGCCGCCAGCACAGAAGTCTGACACCTTACTTCTAGACCGCCAGGTCACCAGCAAGTAGTTCAAGTAGAAAGGAGAATTGGTTGACCACCGTTTCTCGACTATATAAAAGGATCATCGTTCAAGGAGGAGGGAAAGGGGTTCGATAATGACTTGTTGCACTAAATATAGCCTTCATCCCAAGTGTGAGTGTAACCTAATATTGATTGTCGTAGATCCGCTCATAATTCCATTCTTCGCCATGTTTCCTTAGAATGAGGAATGCAAGTGCTTAGTTGAGAGTAACTTAGACTACTATTTCATTATTTCACAGCAAATACAGACTCTCAATATTTACATTTGTCTTATTCAAAAAATATATACTTAAACGATTAAATTTATTTTAGAATTAATATTTTTGTAATTAATACATTAAAAAAAAGTAATTCTTAATAAATCTACGTTTGGTTTTATTATGAATGCATGTATCTACTACATAACCTCAACTTGAAATATTTCAAATAAAAACATCTATCCATATTACTCAAACTCGAAATAAACTCGATGATTTCACTCAAATTCGATTCGAACTCAACTCGAAGTGAAAAATTCCTACTCGCACACCCTTTATATATATATATATATAGGCCTATATAAATATAATATTTTAGCTAACTTATTGAAGCGTTCATCTCACGGCCGATTGACAGGGAAATTGGATGAAGACTACGCTCGAACCAGAAATCTAATCAACGAGCGATGGCAAACGCCCTTCATTTGACAACTGTGAAATAATTGGGATCAGTTTAATAAGGGGTAGATCTTAATTTATTTTATCGATTTTGTTTAATCTAAAAAAATAGTTTACCGATTTCACTGGTCTCAAAAGCGAGACTAAAAAAAAAAAAATACAATGCAAAAAGCCATAACAAGATGCAACTTCTGGTTTGAGCTGTATTGCCTTAGTTAAGGTCCGTCGGGTGAGACGGACTCTTTAAGGTGGGGATGTAGGGAAAGTGAGACAGGCTAATACTTTTGCAGTTTTTATTTAAAAAAAATCTTTTGACAACATAAATAAAAT
The DNA here is from genome assembly GCA_902141385.1 of Timema californicum. Classification (NCBI taxonomy): domain Eukaryota; kingdom Metazoa; phylum Arthropoda; class Insecta; order Phasmatodea; family Timematidae; genus Timema; species Timema californicum. Next base: position 16,779 of record CABFOW010007993.1, on the reverse strand, counting down.
ATCGCTTCAATAGAAACATAAAGCTCAATTTTATTCACATGAAGATATCAACAATAATAAGTTGAATATCTGTCATGAGCATAACGGTATTAGATGAGAAACTTTTTAATTGAAGAGAAAAAGTTATCATTAAATTCAAGGACAACCCTTGACAGATATTCAAGAACTGTTGATATCGCCCTGTGAAGAAAATTAAACTCTATGTTTCTACTGAAACAATATATTTCTTTTGAACAAAAAAAAAGTTTTGTTTCAAAAACTGCAAAAACTCTTCCTTTATAACGCGTTCTCTAAAATTCCCAACTTAAGTGTGGTTGTGTTGATCTATTATATTATGTGTGTGTTTGGGTGACATCTCTCGTTGGTGTGACAATTTACCGTTATTTATGTACCGTTACCCAGGGAACACCCGAACGTACTAATTGTACATCCTTTCCGTAAAGGCTCTTTTATTTCCTGATGAGATGATATGGTGGTGATTGTGAGTATGAGGGTGATGAACCAGTGGAAATACTTAAACATAACTTAAGCCTAAGTTACCAATTCTTGGTAACCGTTGGGATAATTCCTCTTTCGTGAAAACTACCCATTATACCAGCCGGGAATTGAAACCGGGACCCCTAGAATTCGTAAGCAGGTGCACTGACCACCATACCACAGGGTCAGTTAGAGGTCTACTGCGTCTACAATAATAATAATATTTAGTACCGCGTCTTACTACCCGTTCGGGTTATACGTTTTAAGTACTAATTACTCTAATGAATTTGGAATTGAGGAGGTTTAATTAGAGGAAGTGAACCCGCATTTGCGTGGAGGGAGAGTGGAAAACCATTTAGGAACCCCCAACCCCCAGTTCACCCGAACGAGATTCGAACCTCGATCTCCCCGTCCTCAGCGGTCGAGCTCAACACGACTGGCGCGTTAGCCAACTACGCCAATGAGGCGGGTACTACTGCGTCTACAATCAAGTCGTTATGGGGGTGATGGCCTCGGTGGTCTTGGGGTAAAGTGTTGACCTTACGTCTCAATATACTGCACGTGGGTTCAAATTCAACCAAGGTAAATGGGTTTTTTACTGAGAGATGAAAATCCATAGCACAATTTTTATGGAGAGGAAGTAAAGCTGTAGGTCACATGTCTATTGTGACATGTTAAAGATTTTTTTGAAGGTTAAGTACATGAGGTATATTTCCAGAAAAATGTTTAGGTTCTTTCTCACTCACTGGTAGAAATTCAGCGTGGAAGGCAATGAGAAACTATCCTACCTATTCATGACTTCCCAAATATATGTGATTTTTACCAGATGATTCAGACAGGCGACACTAACCAGTTGAATTGCTGCTCGCACGCACTCCTACGGATTGACTGGAAACACATCTGGACTAGACTTCATGCAATAGACTCACTATTATTACTTTTGGGGCACTGTATTGTTTTAAATCTTTAGTAAATAAATGAAATAACTAGATAAAAACATTCAATTTTCCAATAGTTTTAATTTACAAAGACGATTTGTCTTTTAATCCTGACATAATTTAAAATTGTGGAATACCCGAAACGGGGGATACGCGGATAAAGACGTCAGTCTCAACTTCTCTTATTATAGCCCCAGTCTGATTTAATAAAGTTATGTTTCTCTAAACGGTTTCCCAATCTTCCACCACACAAATTAGGCTATTTTTCCTCTAAATTCTACTTTCCTCGTTAAATGAAATGTTATGCCCCCAAAATGCGAATTTGCCGATAGAGCGGTAGGTCAGTGAGAAGCGGTGCATGTAAGTATGCATGTAAACAAATCAAGAAAATTCTTAACAAAAAAAACTTACATTTTATTTCAATTTGATTGCATGTACTTTGAAATAATTTAATGTAAATATTTATCCAAATTATTATTATTATTATTATTATTATTATTATTATTAGCACCGCGTCTTACTACCCGTTCGGGTTATACGCACTTACGCTAATGTGTAATGGTAGGGTGATTGTGAGATGAAATGGAGGACCTACAGTTTAACGTGGAATCCGAACCACGGTGGAGGCCTGGCATTCCTCACATTAACAAGATGTCTTGTCAGAGGTGAAGGAAGGTATTGGTTATCAGATAAATCTTTGCCGGGACCGGGGATCGAACCCCGGCATTTTATCCAAATTAAATACTTTATTTCAATAATAATTGATATAATTAATTATGCTCATTATCAATTAAATTAGAGTTTAATGTGAAAATCTACTAATCTAGATATGCCTTGAAAAAACATAAACCCGTGCAAGCCTATTCTATCTATTGTAATTAGAATATTAACTAGTTATACTAAAATAAAGACTATATTTTATCGACACTTACTTTAAAAATATATTCCAATAAAATAAATATGTTTATAATTTTAAAACGCTCTGCTGATAGAGTGTGAAGCTTATGTCTTAAATACATCAATGTGGTGAAAACTACTCTTTTTGTGCCTGACCGAGTGTGGTATTAAACCCAGGCCTACCAAATAAGAGAATCAATGTAAAATTTCTAGAGTTTATATATTTTCATTTCTACTAAGAATTTTGACCAATTATAACAATGAAACAAACAAAAAATCATCTTAAATACTTTAAAAAGTGTCATGTAACGTTAATAACATTAACTTGTGTCTTTAAGTAAATTTTTATGGTATTTTTTGGAAAATGTACACATATTTTCCCCTCCATGTTCCACGTTTTACTATTAATCCGGGATATTTGGATATATATATATATATATATATATTGGGCAGATATAAGGAAGATAGTAGAATTTATAAGAAGTGTACCTGCATTTGATTTTTTGCACCATTTTTTACCAATTGTTTGGGGCTATACGCATATGTACTAGCTACAATAGTGTGTTAGGGATAATGGAAGGTTGCATTTAGTTCGCGTGGAAGGAGAGTGAAAAAACATTTAGGAAAAAAAAAACGCTCAATAGTAAACCAGACCGATACTCGAATCCCGATCTTACAATCAACGGCAGCCTCATCTATGGTGAGAGTGACGCCTTAGACCATGCGGCCCCCGAAGAGGCTTGTAGCTTATTATTGGGAGAGAAGAAAATCTACTAGGAAAAAAACTGATCCTGTCGTAATTCTAGCCGTGGTATCTCCATCATTGACAAACCAGATAAGACGAGACTGATGCCTTTGTCTGCGAGCTCACTGGTATGGGTTGCATATATAGCTATGGTGAAATAAGGTGACCTGGCGGTCTAGGGGTAAGGTGTCAGACTTCTGTGCTGGGGGTCCGGGGTTCAATCCCCGGTCCCGCCACAGATTTATCTGATTACCAAACCCTTCCTTCACTCTCTGACAAGACATCTTGTGAATGTGGGGAATGCCAGGCCTCCACCGTGGTTCGGATTCCACGTTAAACTGTCGGTCCTCCAGTTCATCTCACAATCACCCTACCATTACACATTAGCGTAAGAGCGTATAACCCGAACGGGTAGTAGGACGCGGTAATAATAATAATAATATAGTGAAATAATGACTTACCAGCTACACATGAGCAGACGCTTGATGTGAGCTCAATACGTGGAGACTAGGGCAGATCACGTGCGTGCGCAGGCAGGAGACATCCCCGTCGATCCTAAAAAAAAGTACAATACAATTTTTTATTTATTTATCACCGCGTCTTACTACCTGTTCGGTTTATAAAGCTTAAATACTAATTACACTAATGAATTAAGAATTGGGAAGGTTGAATTCAAAGGAAGAGAGCCCGCACTTGCGTGGAGATAGAGTGGAAAACCATTGAGGAAAAAAAAACCACCCAGTTCACCCGACCGAGATTCGAACCTCCATCTTCCCATCCTCGGCAGTCAAGATCGGCACGGCTAGCGCGTTAGATAACTATGCCACCTATTTTTATTTTTATTCTTTAAAATAAATAACATCCCTGATGTGAAAGAAGTTCAGAGCTCTTAGAGTAAATTCAAACAGTTTTATAAGGCATGTAGAAACAAAATATATCCACTTTTAGGTAGATAACAAAACACTTTTAAGTTAACCTTGATTTTATAGACTCTCAAAAAGTTAATGTTCTCAGTTAATTTTTTGTTTACTTTCTCATACATATGAAGTATTGAAAAGGTATTGTGATGATCCTAAAAAATTGATCTTGAGATACTGAAAATTTACTTTTTTAGGTCTTCCCCACCCGATTACAAAAAAAAAAGTTTTAGGTGAAACGTTTGTTTGTATGCAGGGTGTCCAGTTTTCATGCGAAGCTTTTTTTTTAAATATAAATTAATTAACCTAATTTTTTGTTGCTAAAATTGATAGCACTTCAAAATATTATTAGTGCTATTTTAAGGGTATTGATACTATCTAGAGCAGATCTCGGTGGTCTTAGGGTAAAATTCTCTTCTCGGAATAAAATGATCGTGGTTTCGAACCCAGCCGGTGTCGACGTATGTTTCTTGATCGATAAAAATCCGTAGTACAACTTGTTTTGGAGGGGAGGTAAAGCTTTCGGTCCCATGTCGATTGTGGCATGTAAAAGAGCCCTGGAGGTTATATGAAAATACCTTTCCTGGCAAAATTAATAGGCTCTTCAGCTCTCGCTTATAGACATTCTTGCATAGTGATATAATCAGAAAGTTCACGTTAAATATCCCTATTAAGTTAAATAATAATATTTAGCACTGCGTCTTACTACCCGTTCGGGTTATACGCTTTAAGTACTAATTACTCTAATGGATTAGGAATTGGGAAGGTTGAATTAGAGGAAGTGAACCCGCATTTGCGTGGATGGAGATTGGAAAACCATTTAGGAAAAACCACCCCCAGTTCACCCGACCGAGTTTCGAACCTCGATCTCCCCGTCCTCAGCAGTCGAGCTAAACACGACAAGCGCGTTAGCCAACTACGCCACCGAGGCGGGTAATAAGTTAGAAATAAATAAAATGATCAAAATTGACAGCTGTAAATCACATACCTTGACATGTAGTAAAATCTAATAATTCTGTAACTGTTATGTTCATCCTATGAAAAATGGACTGTATTTAGTCGCCAACAAATCTAATTCAGAAAATTCGGGGCAATTTAAGTGATTCCTGCGACTCTAAACTTGTTTTACATATCAATATATATATATATATATATATATTTTAAAAATTTCGCGTCTTACTTCCCATACAAGCTACACACATTTAACTACACTAATAAGGTCAAGATTAGAAAAGTAAAATCTATAATAAAAATGTATCCGCACTTGCGTGAAAGGAAGGTGGTAAGCTATTTCCTCCATACCCGGTCGGGATTCAAACCCCGACTTCCCCTTCTCTGGCAAACTAGACGAGATTAGTTTGACATTTAGTGTGCGTGCTCACCGGTGTGTTTTTATGCTAGTTTTGTAATGTTTCGATATCAACTGACATTCCCGCAAAGCGAACCGAGCTCTATATAGAGACGAGGTGGCGCGACGTGTCATTGACCCAAACGTCCCTCATAAAAGGTTTAATGACCTCGGTTTTGTGTTCAGGACCAAGAATAAAAGTTTCTTGTGTCTCTCACGTCAAGTTCAACAGTTGCTTAGTGAGTGACAGTTATTTTTTTTTATTAAAATCTAGATGATTAACATGATAGGAGGAATTTATTTGTTTGCAGCCTACAGTGATAAAATTTTATTAAATCATTTGTAACATTTTATAAATATGTATACTACCACCCGACTCGGTGGTCATGAGGATTAAACGTCAGTCTCGTCTAGTTTTGTTTGAAGAGATGGGGGTCAGGAGTTAAAATCCCGGCAGTGTGTATTTAATTATTTTTTTTGTGGTTTCCTCGCTCTTCCGTCATAAAAATGCGTTGATAATTCATTTAAAATTAACCTACCTCACCCTCTAACCAACCAGTGTAGTTAAATTCGGATAGTCCTTACGGGTAGAGGTACGCGGTGCAAAACAAAATAGGCCTACTGTGTGTATCAAAAGTGACAGCTGCACATCAAATGATTTGACATATGAATATATGAAGGTAGTTTTACTATCTTATACAACTTTAAATATTTTAGTTACCCGCCTCGGTGGCGTAGTTGGCTAACGCGCGAGTCGTGTTGAGCTCGACCACCGAGGACGGGGGGATAGAGGTTCGAATCTCGGTCGGGTGAACTGAGGGTGGTTTTTCCTAAATGGTTTTCCACTCTCCCTCCACGCAAATTCGGGTTCACTTCCTCTAATTCAACCTTCCCAAATCCCAATCCATTAGAGTAATTAGTACTTAAAGCGTATAACCCGAACGGGTAGTAAGACGCGGAGCTAAATATTATTATTATTATTAAATATTGTAGTTTCTTCCGTGGTCTCTTCTAAAGCCCTCAAAGGAAAAGCGCATATAAAAACAGTTAGTGTAGTTTAGCAAAACATTGGGAAGAGTTCACCAGTTTTCTTGATTCTGATTCAGCTGTACAATATTCTTTACCAGGTTTGGTTAAATAGGTCTATTATATTTCCCAGAGACACACAGATTGTGGTTTCCCAATTAGCGATATAATATATACAGAAAATATTTTACTCATTTCTACCTAAGGGAGAAAATTACCGGAAAGTCAGTATAACTATCGAGAAAATCAGCAGGAAATATTATGCGAATAAACCCTACAATAATGATGGTTTTTAAGGTTTTTTAAATACGAAAATGTTGGTGATTATTTCTCTCCATATTGTTGGAATATTTGTACTTTTTATTTAGCACCGCGTTTTACTATGCGTTCAGGTTATATACCTACGTATATGTACTTATTACACTAATGTGTTAGGGATTAGGAAGGTTAAATTTAGAGGAAGTATATCCATATTTGCGTGGAGAGATAGTGGAAAACAAGGAAAAATTATCCTCATTACACACAACCAGAATCGAACACTTATACCTCCATATTTGGAAGTCAAGGGCGAAAGTAGTGCCTTACACCATGCGGCCACCGAAGCTGGTTGTACTTATTTAATAACAATAAATACAGAAGTTATGTTTGTCAATAATTAAAATTAAAATTGCAAATGTATAATAAAATGAATGGACCAGATTAATAAATAGTCGGTGACCTGGCGGTCTAGGGTTAAGGTTTCAGAATTCTGTGCTGGCGGCCGGGGTTCAATCCTCGGTCCCGGCACAGATTTATCTGATTACCAAACCCTTCCTTCACCTCTGACAAGACATCTTGTGAATGTAGGGAATGCCAGGCCTCCACCGTGGTTCGGATTCCACGTTAAACTGTAGGTCCTTCATTTCATCCCACAATCACCCTACCATTACACATTAGCGTAAGTGCGTATAACCCGAACGGGTAGTAAGACGCGGTGCTAATAATAATAATAATAATAATAATAAATAGTCTATATATTAAAATCATATTATTCACAGTGGAAATCATAAGCACAAAGTTGTCAATATTATAAAAATAAGTAGTCGAAACTTGATTAAAATATTTATAAAGCCTATAAAGTTATAAAATGCATGTAACATTTAAGAAAAACGAAACCATTGGCCTTTAACAAATTTATGAAAATTTGAAAACTAAATAAATTAAATATCACTGCCAGTTATTTTGTCCACCGTGTTTTCATAGACCTACACTTCATTGATGGAAGATCTTTGGCAATTCAAGCCATCATCAACTTTGAAAAATGGAGTAGTGTGACCCGTCCAAGCTATAAACACAACAAAATAACTGATAATCACTAATAATACTTCAATTATTTATTTTTCAAATTTTCATAACCTTTTTAAATGTTATTGGTTCCGTTTTTATTAAATGTTACATATATTTTTTAAAACTTTTTAGACATTTTAATCAAGTTTATAATATTGACAACTTTGTGTTTATGATTTCAACTGTGAATAATTTCTCTTGGTTTTAATATATATTTATTAATCTGGTCAATCCATTGTATTATGGCATTTATGCTTTCAATTTTAGTTACTGAACAGTGCCTCAAAAATTAATAAATAAATATTTTGTATTTTAGTTTGATTTTTTCTTTTCCGTATGCTACATCACTATAAATCGTAGTAATGTAATCACAAACTTACAATGTGTGGCTTAGTTATATGTTTGACTCATTTCCGAACGAAGTACCAGGAATTATAATCGAGCTATCCGCTTGTGGACTGGTACGTATACCCTTATCAGGTAGGATGTATTGCTAAAAATATTAATAGCAAAAGAGTGTGCACTTAAAATAATGCATTATAATACATAGATTATAAAAAAAATAACTATTGTTTCTTTTGATATCGATATCGAAACAAAAGTATCTAATAAAAGTATTGGTATCTAAAGAATATTATTAGAGTAACGACAACCCTCCCAACATTCCTATTCCTAACCTTGACTCCAAAATCATAGTTCTCCTACTATTCCCCTGGCTTAGATAAAGTTCACCAATAGGACAGATACATACTTTTTTATATACTAATTTATTTAATTGAATTGGGATAGGGAAAAGAATATTTGGCAACTATCCAAGTTACTAAAGCCAACTTAATGTGTTCATAGGCCAATCATATAAACAAAAGCTTTCACATCTGACGAAATAGTGACTATTTTGACCACTATAGGTTGTGTCAACACTTGTATTCAATGTTAGCTACTCTCCCTCTATTCTTTATGTCTTTTAAAATAATATTTCTTTGGCGATCTAACCAGTGGTTCAGAGACAAAAGGGTACGTGGATACATGGTGCCCAACAAAGTTTTGATATATGAGTATCCCCGCCCATTCCTTAGGACTAAATTACTACCCATAGCTCCAAGGTGAAGTGTTTTATAACGTATATTTATTATCTATGTTGATTGTGTGTAGGAGTAAATGATGGCATATGTAAAAACAACTTAATTTCAAGTATGAGACTATATCCGAATTTCCAAGATATTATTATCATTATTATTATTAGGTGTTGCGGCTGGGGTTCAACCCTCGGTCCCGGCACAGATTTATCTGATTACCGAACCCTTCCTTCACCTCTGACAAGACATCTTGTGAATGTGGGGAATGCCAGGACTCCACCGTGGTTCGGATTCCACGTTAAATTGTAGGTCCTCCATTTCATCTCACAATCACCCTACCATTACACATTAGCGTAAGTGCGTACAACCCGAACGGGTAGTAAGACGTGGTGCTAATAATAATAATATTAGGTGTTTTGTCTCATGACCGATTCCTTCCTTTTGTCAGTGAACTCAGACTGCCAATGTACTCTGTCCTCCTTCTTCCTAATCCCCTCTTTCCCTCAATCTTTCCTTCTATGACGTCGTGCAGAAGACAGTTCCTACTAAGAATGTGTCCGATCCAGTTTGCTTTGCACTGAAGCATCACATCCAAAATGGTTCTCTTCTCACCCACTCTTTTTAGGAATTCTTCATTTATCACCCTATCTGTCCACCTGATTTTGTCATGTCTTCACCAGCAGAACATTTAAAAGTTATCCACGTGAGTCCAAATTTCTACTACCAAAATAATATCATCCCTAAGCGAATCTAAAGGTACCTAATGCTCAAAAGATTTCCCAGGGCATGCCAGATTCCCCTTTCTTTCGAAACTTTGCCAACACCCCCTGTAATTTCAGAAAAAAAAAAATTACACTTGAACGCTCTCCCCTCCTCCCCTAACCCTCCTCCCACCCTCCAAAAAACTTGCATGTACCTTTGGATCGGACTATAATATATTAAGGTCTCTAGTGGTCATGTTATCCACAAAGGTTTTCATAGCCAAATAAAAAGCCCTTTCATAATAAATAAATAAATAAAACTAGTTGTTCCCAGGTGAAAAATCGCTCAAGTAAATATTCGTATGTTTGTCCAAATCATACTGCTTGTAGTAAGCTCAGCAATAGTGCATGTATATACCTGTTCAAGCTATTCTCATATATGTTAATTATACTAATGGGGTAGGGATGAGTAAGGAAGCATTTTAGAGGTAATCTACCAGCATTTATGTGGAAAGAGAGTGAAAAAATCCTTTAGGGAAATCCACCCTCAGCAGACCCGACCGGGATTTGAACCCCAATCTCCCCGTCGTAATCATCAGCAGTCCAATTTAGCACGAGATTTCCACTTTTTAGAACTTTCGACCACTAAAATGGGTCGTTTTGTTATTTTTTTGTACACATCTACAGTTCAAGACTATTATTTAAAGACTTTAACCACTTTTTTTGCGACATCGGGAAACCTGCCATAATAACATTCATACACTCACCTTTTAATGTAAGTTGTATATGGATAGATACAGTAGCCCCACGGCTTCTTTGGTGCTGACTGACAGCTTTGAAAAGTTACCAGACCAAATTATGTATACCTACGCCGAACCATATGATCTGCAAAAACATGTGTTTATCAGCTGTCACTTTTGACAGTTATAATTTAGGTATATACCTAAATGTTGACAGTCAGCTTTCAGCTGTGAGCTGTCAGTCAGCACCAAAGAAGCCATGGGGCTACTGTAGCTGCAGTGAACTATACACGTGTTCATGGGACTGGTCTGATGGCAGTGATTTAATGAAAGAGGGTCTGGGATTGGTATTTAAGGGAAAGAAAGGTCGTCCATAGGTTTAAATTGTTGACGGTTGATGTAATCATCATCCTCATTCAGATCCACGCCGGTGTTCACGCAGTCTGCTATGTCTAACTAACAATATAGTGACTTGCTGGTGACTTATGAGATTGAGGTTCGTATCTCAGTTGGTTGTATTGAGGGATGTTACAGTATTTTTTTCAGGTTTTACTGCCAGTTTGGGCTATAAGCATTAAATTGCACTAATAAGGTAGGGATGAAGAAGCTACAATTTAAAGGAAAATTACCCGCATTCATATGAAAGGAGAGGGGGAACTATTCAGTAAAATAACAACTAGGTACAACCGACAGGGATTTGAACGCCGAACCTCACGTCACTGGCCAACCAGACTATCTAAGTTTGAGATTTAGTCTACTTTGCCCATCGACGTGGGTGGGGATGTTTTCCAGATGCGATTTATTCTTGTATTGTAAGCTTCCCATCTCTCCATGTGCATTAATGCGGATGCAATTCCTCTAAGCCAGTGCTATTCAATCTTTTTCGTTCTTATTTTCCCAGATATAATTTATCTACAACTTTAAAGGCCTAACTTCAAAGATGTTGGTGTGTAATGAAAGTTATATATATTTTGTAATCTGTACCTAAAATAAATATGTCTTCACTTACCCCTAGGGATACGCGTATTCCAGGTTGAATACAATTTAACATCGACCTAGAAGTAGAACTGACTTTGTAGATCTCGTAAAAACCATTATATTACGAAATTTAAACAATATACAAATCCTGAAAAATAAATAAGAAAGTCTAGTGATGATTTGCAAACAAGTTATTTTGTAATAGAGATGTGAATGGGGGTTTGTCTGTAGTCGATATCATCAACGCGATAGTTTTGAACTGCTGAGGTACTTAGGTCTGCAAATTGGTATATTTTATTATGTTTTAAGAACTAACAATATAATTTAATCAAACTTAAGCTAACACAGATTGAAACTTGATAAAACAGGATCGCAATAGACATTGAACTGGAAGAACGAGGTTCAAATTTAATAAATGCTTCAAGAGTGGCTTTCCAAATGTAATGAATCATTATAGTTCTCCCATCTACTCCCAATACTAATGCGGGTGCATATCATCTAACTATTTTGATATTATACAAAATAACGATAATAAAAGATTTAGCCCACGGTGTGTCTAATAAAATGCTTTAGCATTTAATCAACTTTGTAGAAGAGCCCATCTCACTGCACATACAGTAGCCCCATGACTTCTTTGGTGCTGACTAACAATTCACATCTGACAGCTCCATTTAAAACATTTCTACTCTAATGCCGCTACGCCCATAACAGATATTCAACAACTGTTGATATAACCATGTGAAGAAAATTAAGCTCTATATTTATGCTGAAGAAATATTTGATTTAGTTTGGCCAAAAAATGTTTCGCTATAAAAATTGCAAAAAAATAACCCTTTCTCGCGTCCCCTATACTTCCACTTTAGGAAAACAGAAAACCATACTTTTATACTATTTATAATTCTTGTATAATCGAATATCAAATATTCCAGTGAACCGACCTTTATATGAGCTCTTAAACGATCTGAAATTATAGAGAAGGATAAAAAGAAGGATTTTCAGAGAAATGCCATAAGATTACCCGGGACGAGATTATGTGGAATCCTTTCCCATGCACATAGCTGGAAGTCAAACCCCAGCCTTCAGAGTTAAAAAAAAGTTTGAGTGTGTACCTACTTAATCTAAGGAATGAGAATATCAGGAGAGATCGACGTCTTAGACCATGTACTGGTGACTTTAGAGTAAATCACCCGGTCATCCCCTCTTGGGAAGCTTGTTCTAAGCCGCGTGATAATATAAACGATTGTTAATGTGAAATTTAAAGTTTTGGATAAATATGATTTTAGAAATTTGTATAGTACTATGGGGTGACCTGGTGGTCTAGGGGTAAGGTGTCAGACTTCTGTGCTGGCGGCCGGGGTTCAATCCTCGGTCCCAGCACATATTTATCTGATTACCAAACCATTCCTTCACCTCTGACAAGACATCTTGTGAATGTGGGGAATGCCAGGCCTCCACCGTGGTTCGGATTCCGCGTTAAACTGTAGGTCCTCCATTTCATCTCACAATCACCCTACCATCACACATTAGCGTAAGTGCGTATAACCCGAACGGGTAGTAAGACGTGGTGATGATGATAATAATAATAATAATAATAATGTGGATGCTCCGGACGAGTAGTAAGACACAGTACAGAAGAAAGGAAAATAACTCCCAGCTATGCCCGACAGTAAAGTAGATGTTCCTCCTAACTCTCTAAGATTTATGTTTTATTAAAAAGAAGAAAGTGAAGTTAAAAAAAATGCATCGTCACTGCTTTTTGAACCGTCTAATTATAGGATACCTTTGCCGAGATCTTAGCTACAGTTTTATAACAACTTTATACATGCTCAGTTGTCCGCGTGGTCTAAGGTATTTCTGATTGTGGCTGTCGGGGATACCATGGTTCGAATCCTTACCTGGTGCACTAAAGAGTGGTTTATCACTGTGGTTTTCCTGTCATATCTCTACACCGTTGCGGGTGCACTTGCTATAAACTCCCCTTATTAACCATATTTGACGAATATGTTATTAACCCTTGCAAATAGCATATTAAAGTTGTTTTCCCGACTGTTATGGTTATATACATATACATTAATCAGGCTAATATGGTAGGGATGAAGTAGGTAGAATTTATAGGAAAGGTACCAGTAATTTTATGGGAAGTGGAAATGGGTTAACAAATATGAAAAAAAAAGTACCCTTGGTACACCCAGCCGAGATTTGAGCCCCAATCCCCCATTACCAGCAAACAGGACTAAACTAACTTGGCATTTAAACCACTCACCATCCGGCATGGGTAACGTAGGCCAACTAGGTATTTTTAATCACGTGTTTCAATAACCATTCGGGCTGTACGCTTATTTACTAACCACGCTAATGGGCTTGATTTGATTGAGGAATATTGAATGTTAAGGAAATGTACCCGCATTTACTTGGATTTAGAGAGTGGAAAATCGTTTAGGAAAAACCCCAGTCAGTACACCCGACCGGGATCGAACCACACACAATCTTCCCGTCATCGGCAGTCTAGAGTAAATTGCGAGAGTGACGCCTTAGATTATGCGGCCACCAAAGCGGGTCAAGTAATAATTAAAATAAACTATTTTTACATAGTACTATATTATTATTATTATTATTATTATTATTATTATTAGCACCGCGTCTTACTACCCGTTCGGGTTATACGCACTTACGCTAATGTGTAATGGTAGGGTGATTGTGAGATGAAATGGAGNGTTTAACGTGGAATCCGAACCACGGTGGAGGCCTGGCATTCCCCACATTCACATGATGTCTTGTCAGAGGTGAAGGAAGGGTTTGGTAATCAGATAAATCTGTGTCGGGACCGGGGATTGAACCCCGGCCGCCAGCACAGAAGTCTGACACCTTACCCCTAGACCACCAGGTCACCAGCGTCCACATTCAACTACACGAAGGTTTTAGGGGTAATCAGGGTAGAATTTAGAGGAAATGTATCCACATCTAATTAGAGAGAGAATAGGAAACATTTTATTTTATCTCAGTAAATCTAGCCAGGATTCGAACCCCAACCTTTCCATCACCGGTAAACCGGAATGGAGACTGACATTTAATCCAAGTGCCCACCGATTCAGGTGCCTTAAAACTTCAAAGAGTTCCTAGACTTTCTTTCATACCTTGAGACGCCAAGCCATGAGTTCATCAGATGTCACTTTTGACAAGTGATTTTAAATATTGACGGCTGTTGCTCTCACCATTGGTCGCGTGGTGAAAGGTCAGTTCCAGTGAGGTTGGAGTTTGATTCTAAACTGGATATACTGAGCCGTTTTTTCCCTTAAAATGTTTCCCCCTCACCCCAAACACAAATGCAGGTAGACTCCCACTCAAATTGTACGAGTACTTTCCTTATACTCACTTATGGATTTAGAACGCGAAAATATTATCTTTGACTATGATTAGTAAACCAAACTTCATCATCAAAAAAACCCAATAAACAATGAAAGCTCATAGAATAAGAATGGTCCCAATAATTTCAAAAATATTCAAAAGGAAACCCGCAATTCCATAAAATGACATTTAATTTTGACAGCAAGTTTTGGGCCTGGATTCACTAAAGGGGGCAAATCTGCTCCGGCGCAAATATAGAAATGGCACAACTTTGCGCACAAAATGCGCCTTATTTATTTGCTCCGTTTCTGTATTCATTAAATACCCGCCTCGGTGGGGTAGTTGGATAACGCGCTTGTCGTGTTGAAGCTCGACTGCTGAGGACGGGGAGATCGAGGTTCGAATCTCGGTCGGGTGAACTGGGGGTGGCTTTTCCTAAATGGCTTTCCACTCTCCCTCCACGCATATGCGGGTTCACTTCTTCTAATTCAACCTTCCCAAGTCCTAATTCATTAGAGTAATTAGTACTTAAAGCATATAACCCGAACGGGTAGTAAGACGCGGTGCTAAATATTATTATTATTATTGTATTCATTAAACTAGGCGTAAACTGGTGGCAAGAATAGGGTGAGATTTGGTACGTTGATAAGCCGCCATTTTAACTGGTTAAAAAGTGGCAAGTTTCTAGCTGCACCTACTATTGAGGGGCCACATCTTTCAAACATGCACCCGTTAGTTAATTCAGTTTTACCACACAAATTTTAATTAATATTTTTTTAAATAGTGTAATATATTTACTTAAAGGTGTATTATATGAAAGTTTCCAATAGCGAAGCCAATCTATAAATAATTTATGTTAGTAGGTTAATAGACGGCACTATGACAAAGTTCTCAGTGCCATAAAAAATTGTTGGGACATATAAAAGAAAGAAGTACTAAGCTGTAGATCTGCTTAAAAACAACCAAATGTCCAAACTGTGGCTGGGCTTTACCAGAAACCCTGTGATTTGAACAAGCAAGAATTTTGGCAAATGCGATTTTTCGCCAGGGTACTCTTTAGTGTATATGTATCTCGATTTTCTTGTGAATTGATATTTGAAGCACCTTTTAGAAAATACAATCAAATTCTTTGCGGTCAACATTGATAACATTTTACTTTATTATTACACTGAATATCACCTCTGAGAAAACTGCAGGTCTTATTGAGTAAGATTTGTCTTCACACTCTCTCGGTTAACTGTTGCCAAATCTCCTAGCTTTCAGTTGTGTCTGGAGGTGGTGTCTTGGAGTAAGAAGGAGCTACTGACAACATCGTTGGACCAGCGTTGCAAAATCTGTAATATATAAGGGAGGATTGACCACAGGTCTAAAAGAAAATGGCAGCTCTGTTTCCAAATAGAAGCCCTCGGAGATGATATCCAATTTTGTGTTATTATATAGACATTGATAATATCTATCAAATTTGAGAGCTGCATTTCGTATGACTTGATGCATGAGTACGTGAAAGCATATATAGAAACTCTTTATAGCTGTTAGATATCTTCATTCGTAATTAAATTGGGATGTACATATGTGATTAGCCCGGACAATAATGAGAAGCCTCACATGGGTAGCGGTTGGGATCGATATAGACTACAGTAGACCCGTGGCTTCTTTGGTGCTGACTGACAGCTCACAGCTGACTTCTGACAGTCAACATTTAGGTATATACCTTAATTTTGATTGTCAGAAGTGACAGATGCTAAAAACATGTTTTTGCAGATCATATGGTTCGGCGTATGGATACATAATTTGGTCTGGTAACTTTTCAAAGCCGTCGGTCAGCACCAAAGAAGCCGTGGGGCTACTGTAGGTCCTCTGCTCAAAGTTAGATATTGCACATTTATAAAGTACAGTAATTTCCAAACTATTCCAACTGACACCTCCCTTGGGATCTACCCCACCTTCACCCCCATCCCCCCAATTTTTAGGATGGATGTAAAAAAAACTTAAAAAGTTTTGTTTTTCTAGTCCAGACAAAACCAGTGTGATGGTTGGCACTGTTTTATTTTCATCAGTTCTTAATTATTGGGTTTTATGTTTGACAGAGCACACAGAATACTTCTTTCATCTTTAAGTTTTAATGTGGGGAATGCCAGGCCTCCACCGTGGTTCGGATTCCACGTTAAACTGTAGGTCCTCCTTTTCATCTCCCAATCACCCTACCATTACACATTAGCGTAAGTGCGTACAACCCGAACGGGTAGTAAGACGCGGTGCTAATAA
>CABFOW010007992.1:0-20468 GCA_902141385.1 Timema californicum | reverse complement strand
TAAGTATTAGTAAATGTTGGTGGGGAATGAATGCTATCTTGTTTCTAAGTCAGAATGGCAAAGTTATTAAAAACTTATTCACTAAACGAAATCGCTTATATTAAAGTGCGTAAGTAAGGAAGGTCATTTTCTGAAATTAGGATGCTATATATTTTTGAGACCGGCTGGATAACGTGATTAAACTTACCAACAAGCTATATGGGTGACTAGATACTTTACATTAGCAGCACTAACAATTAAATTATAGCACTAACCAACACTAACGAGCCACAAACGATGGAAGTTTAAAAAAAAAATGGGTGGTTAACTAGCTTATTTCTTAGAACCTAGTCAAATTGTACTTGAACCTAAAAGTAATTGTAATAGAATTTATATCAATGGATTCTTACTGGAAAAGACCCGCTGAACACGATGGCGAAAAGTCTACCACTCTACGGGCACGTGTAGGTCCAATATGGCGGATTTTCCCAAATGGCTGCCCCGCAGGGAACATAAGCCCAATTTTTGGATTTTATCTTCTTTGGTATCACATATACACACATTTTACCCTCCATATAATTTATTTTACACAAAATTATATTTCATATAAGATAAAAATCAAGTGTTTAGGACTAAGATGACAGATTCTACAGATTTAACTTTAAGAAATCTTCCCTTCTAAAATTAAAAACTGCATTTAATTATCGTAATTATCGTTTGTTTTGTTTAATTTTTCAGGGTAATTGCTTTAGATTCTTGATTATTAATTATTTTTATCCTTTTTATACTGCTAAACAAACATTTTGAAACCTTTTATCTTTGTTTTACAGGTTTCTTGATATGTTGACAGCTACAAAATAAAATGGAATTCGGATGGTGTTTGATTTGTGAAAAATTCACTGAGGAAATTGACGAGGTCCCCACACTCACAGCTAAAGAAGTAAAAGGAATCCAAAAGGAATCTCATTGTAGCAGCTGCTGAAATAATTCGGAATGATGTCAAAGATGTGCCAATTGATCCAGATAGTTATCCTTGTATTGAATACATCAGTAGTGTGGAGTACAATCTAAATTATGTTCCTGAGACTTTGAGACTGTTATTGCCAATTCTCATCAGTGGTAAGAACAATAAAGATAGAAAGTTGGCTGCAATAGGGCAGCCAATCGTGCAAACTGTGCGTCCTCGAGTCCTAGTTGCAAATTTACAGTTAGGACTTTGAGTTCAACTACATGAATACACAATCTCAAGATTTGTGATTGAGTCTGTTAACCAAATGGGGTTTTGCAGCTACTATACAGAAGTAGTAAAGTTAGAACGTTCAGCTGTTGAAGAAAGAGGGACACAATTGCCTGAGCCTTCATAATTTTCTGAAACTCCTGAAAGATGTATTCAGTATACTTCTGACAACATTGACCATAATATGATAACACTTGATGACCATGGGACATTTCATGGGATGGGAAACATTGCTACTGTGACACCAGCAGGGAGATTTTCAACTGTCATCAAAAAGTAATGATTCATTTGAGGAACTGGATACATTGGGACACATATTTACTATAATGTACCACTCCCAGGAAAGTGGGATGAGGTTTCTTAAATACAAGACTATTAAAAAATCCAGTACCATGACCCATCTGAAAATCTGGACATCCTTTAGAACATTTCACGTCTGTTGAGTCTGACTGTCTCTGGGTAGAAAGGTGTGTGCCAACTCCCCCACAAAGGTGAACATCCTGGTGTATCATTGTACCGAGCTAATAGGAATTATCTCACACAGTCAAGTGTTTCTTTCTACCTTCCCTCAAGGAAATAATGACTCGACAAGAACTGAGGTTCTGATTGGACTTGCCAAGGCCTATCCGATGCAGTTATTGTGTTTTGGGATCGTCACTGATGAGCCACATTTAACTATAGTGGAACTTACACTCACAGAAAAACATTAATTCAAACTACTTCTGTTAACCCTTCTCCATCGTCTACTCTTTGCGCATGCGCGAAGACCCGCTTTTGGCATCCACCCCTCCAACGGCTATTCCCCCTGTAAAGTAATTGGTTGACCACACCTGTCTTTCCTTCCCACTCTCCTTTCAATCAGGGAGCATATTTAATATCATGTATGATCAAATATTGACCCAGAACGATATTCAATTTTCTAGTGAACACATTGATAATTTAGCCTTTTTCTACGACTGACAGCTAGGAGCACCATGGCATTGAACGGATCCGCTGCATGAGAGTCCACCAGATAGCGTCCCGCCACTCCGTAGATATTAACATTGAACATTTATGTCGCCAATATTCTCAATATGGACTGTTTGTCCATTTTACTTGGAATCTAGGTTTGCAATCCATCTAGGGATTACTCGTTTACCACTAGCATTACACTGATTAATTTTTGCTTCCATTGGTCATGAGATTGACTATATTTAGGAGTGTAGGCAGTGGATCGCTTCACAATTCTACACTCTACTTTAATAAGGTCTTATTGGCCAAATGTAATTTGTATTAATTGGCTTCATGTGACCAAGTGAGCCCGTTGATTGATAAGCGGGCAATATGTTCCTTCCGAACAAATCTTGTTTGACGTAGTTATATATATATATATCTTTCACGTTTTGTTTCTTTGTGTGGCTTCTGGCCGTGTTTAGGATCTTCTAGAGTTAGTAGGGGCTAGACTCTTTGTTGTATAAAATATTAACACCGTTAATATAAAGTTAGTACAGTCGTGATAGCTCAGAGCTATTACTTTGTGGTTGCTTAGCTATCTTTTAGACGTTCTGCTAGAACTGTACTATGGCGAGTCGCCCTAATATATACATATATATTGTTTTGTTGTGAGGCCACTATATACCTTCTATTATTGAGGGAACGTTGACTCTCTCACTTGGTGGGAGCAGTATTAGATAGTTCATGGCCTAATTGGGTTTAATTCCCCTTTTTTATGGGCTTGTATTTTCTGTTATTACGTGTACTCTGTTTAACCTTATTAACTGGTCATGCTCATGCTTGATCTCTATGCTACTTTTTGAGTTTTTATTTATTGGCCCGTAGACGGGTTCATTAAGATTCTCAATGAGGACGTTAGATAATCTAATGTTTACCTTTTGTTCTGCATTCTAAAGTATAATCAACAAGGCGATTTATAATCATTACAACCACGTCCTAATTAGGACCTATTAGTCCCTAGAGTAAGGGATATAGCTTGCATCACCATTAAGTGGTCATGGCATTTTCGCTGTTAGTGAACCTTAGTGTAGCGGCTAGTAGCTTGCATATTACTGTCACCTAGTTCATATATTACTGTTATAAAATGGCCCTCCGAGCTTGATATAATATATGCAGGGAACAAGGCCATAGCCAGGGATTTTAGGGGGGTTCAAACCCCCCACGAAATTTTATGAAAATCTATGGGAAAATGCAAATATTTCCCAAAGCACTTGGACAATGTTCATGTTTAATGTACAAATCACTATATACATTTCACTATATAACGGGTTCAAATCTGAAAGGAAAATAAAACACAAAGCATGTAATTGTGGAAATATTTTAATATGAAATTTGAACTTTGGTGTATTATAATATATTATCAAATAATGTTATCAGTATAATGTCCATACAGCATACATTGTTACTATAGTTTCATACATAGGAATGTCGTGAAAGGTACATTCCTAATTTTATGTTCGTAATACATTAAAGCTACAACATATCAAATATCTTGCAATCAATCACTGATCTCTTCATCTGTATCGCTATCTTACATGGGATGACTTATAAACAATCGTGTTGACTTCCTCTTATTCTGCTTCTGTGTCCACGTCAGATTCCCCTGAAAGGGTTTCGTTGGATTGAGGCAACTGGACTGAAATTTTAAGTGCGGGTATGGTGTGCCTGACAGGTCGCAATTCATCTTGGTGCGGTTTCCATCCGAAGTTGGTAGATAGCTGCCGTTTTGTAAGCCTTGCATTCTTATATTCATAAGCTTTCAAGTTACTTCGGAGACAATGTTGTCTAAAAAATGAGTCCTCGAAAGGAGGCAGCCTGGCAGAATATTAATGTCGCAACTGCCACCATTTACGTTCTTGGGCTTCGCACCATCGTTTGCTCACTGGGTTATTATAAGTGATGCCAATCATTAACATCTGCAGTTGAGCGAACAACCTATCTGATAGTTCTGTAGCATTAGCGTGGACTGCTAATATGACAATGTTACTACCCGCCCCTAAACAAGCTAATATTCATAGACATCCTGCAATAGAAATACCAATAGAACCAACCAGCTTAAAAATAATACCCCAAATAATCTTATACTCATAGACATCCAGCATTTTTAAACATCACGATCTTACTATGTCTAATATATTCGTGCGTATATCTGCCTGGAGTAGACCGACGTGCAAGTCCAACCTACTCACCACGAATGCTAGAATCAAGAGAAGTCCAAAACACGCTACAATTGTGCAGCACCCTGGTACTCCAACGGAGAAAGCCAGCAATGATCTGATTGGCCCATACTGTACTATTAGAAGACCACTTATATTTTGGACACCTGGATAG
Source organism: Timema californicum (assembly GCA_902141385.1). Lineage (NCBI taxonomy): Eukaryota > Metazoa > Arthropoda > Insecta > Phasmatodea > Timematidae > Timema > Timema californicum. Next base: position 15,928 of record CABFOW010007992.1, on the reverse strand, counting down.
CGTACGTGACCGAAAAAGCATAGCTCTCTAACTGCTCGTCTTGTGGGAACTAGTCGAATGCAGCGGCTGATAATCAAGACAACAATAACTCGGCCTACGTGATGAATACAACGATGCCTTCCTATCAGATGTTTACAGATGACGTAATAACAAAGGAGAACTCTCACTTTCCCACCCTGCAATTAGACCTATATAACGAAGGACAACACACAATCTCATGGACTATTATTACATTCACCACTTCCATGAGAAGTCCTGTTCAGTACTAGGACGTTATCTAGCCAGGATGGCTTAAAATACCTTTGTGATCTTGTAAAAATGTTTGGAGTTAAACTTTGAGTAAATGTCTGGAGTAATATTTAAATTTACATTTTTTCCGTAAATTTAAAACTGTTTTGTCTGTATTAACTGATGTGAATCTGACGCATTGTGAACCATTTAATAGAGGCTCATTAAGCTCTTTGTGATCTTGTATAGTTTTTTAGGCGTTAAAAATTTAAGTAAATATCTGTTGAAATATTTAAATTTAAATGTATTCCATAAAATTTAAAACTGCATTGTCTGTATTCTCAGGTGTGAATTTGACGCGGTGTAAACCATTATAAGAGACTCATTAATCTCTTTGCAATTATTTTAATATTTAGTAATTTAAACTTTTGATACTAATTTTGTGGTGAATTAGAAGCTTGTATATCATTTGAAAAGTTTCTTTAAATAATAGCAACTATTTTGTTTATTTCATTGGTCTCTTGTAGACAAATTTATTTTATATAATTATATTCCTTAAACTTTTGAAAGGCACTGCGCATGTAATACATTGCTAAGATTTATTTGTTTTTAAACACACTTCAGTCAGACCTGTAAGGCCATGCAACTTGTTGTTTTAACACTGTTTGTTACTTTGAATTAAATTCAAATATTTCTTTAACCTGAAAATGTTTTACCTTTTCATATAATTATTTTATTTAGATATCTGCCTCATCTTTTTGTAGTCTATTGTGCCCGTAACTAAATATAGTGAGAGTGGGGCGATACAATTCCTCTTCTTATCTAAAGGTGTGTCATATTATTTGGCTGAAGAATGCGTTTCATTACTGTGACCTTTCCGAAGCCGAAGAAACCTCCTACTGTGGCACTGCCGGTAAATGTGTAGACTCCAAGATCGGCACATGCTTTGTCTTTTTCCGAGAAAAACGAGCAATAATTGTGGAGTTCTGCACCATTTCCCGATTTATTCTTGTACATATACATATTCTGCTCAGTTATGTGACTTATGTATGAAGCAATAACCAATACATCTGTGTCTTCAAAATCAATAAAAACTGGATGAAAATCACCTAATTGTGCTGCTTGGAAGAACGCCGTGGTATCTGCTTCAGTTGACCACGTTGCTTCGAATCAGGGATCACATTCGCCGGATGTGAGAGCATAGCAGAGAAGATCCTTGGTGTAATACCAGTCAGTATTGTGCTCATAGGATAGCCACTCATTCAGAATAACTAATTTGTTCGCATGCTTCAACAGAAGTGAAAGCCACGCACCCCCTGTAGGCATTTGCTGGTCAGCAACAGTGTAAGCATTTGGGACGAGCCTGTAAGGTTGCATACGACGTTTTTGCCCGTGATGTTTGGTACTGTCAATCAACGTTTCTTCTTTGTAAATATCATTGACTAAGTGAAACGTTTCTTCTTGAGGATGGTGACGTAGTGTGTACTTGTAGAGTTTGGAGGTATAACGACTTCATGTCTTGCACGCTGGTACCTGGTTCCATGCCATTCCGACATCTATGACGACATGGTAAAGTGGTGGCGGCATCACAGGTTGGAGAATCAATAATGTCATGAATTAATGACTTGACTGGTTTATGGAACACACAGTCGGCTGTATAAATGGATAGGCCCACCATTGTTATTCTATATTGTATGATATCCATTAGAGTCATAGTAGGAATTTCTCCACTCGTTAAGAGATCGATTACTTGCTTCATTGCAGCGTGGGCCACCAATATACTCAGTTATTCCTTGCTATTTGCAGGGGGGACAGTCTTTGTTGCAATTGCTTTGTTTGGTTTTCCTTTTATTGACAGGATAGTGCAGCGATCGCGTTCCTGAATAAAGACCGTTCAATATTTCTTCTTCCATGGCATTCCCTTCGTCATGGGCTGCGCGCAGACTCTTGACTACTTACTGCGTCGCTAGCTGTATAGTGCAAGGTTAGAGAAGAATATGTTGACTTAGGTACCATTCCTCCAGAGCAGGTTTCATTTCATTAATTACCTACAATTCTTTTTTCAGCCTTTAGGGACCCAATTCTGGGTAGTGGATAAAGAGGCCTCTTCAGATGTGTGGCTTGTTGCAATTGCTTCCTTGAGTACAACACAGTAGGTCTGCTTAATTTGTTAATATCAATCATGGATAGATTCTTAGAGAATCCAACTTCTTCTGTTTTTGGGCTGTTTCTTCATGGTCATTTCAATGACCTGGTCGGGAGGCAATTTGCTATAACTCTTGCCATTCAAAGAGAATAAGTATGTACAGTAGAAGCCATAAGTATCTTAACGTCCTTTGTCAAGGTGGACATTCGCCAGTATTAAAGAGAGAGGTAATGCAGATTATTTATGCTGCTATACGCCGCCAGTAGAGGAAACATTCTGCGACAGCTATCTAAGAATTCTTCAAACTTACTCCACTCATTAGACAGTGGTAGGATTGAAACAGGACTTCCACAGCAATGGTGTAAGAGAGCCAAAATTCTGCCATTACTGATTGAGACTCTATGGTATATTGAAACATCACATACACGAATTTGTTAAATGAATCTGATGCGACAAGTTTTTCATTTTCATGTTTTTATTGTGATATCCACCGCGTGTTTTAAACTATTAATTAGGTCAGGGTAATTTTCAACACATCTTTGAATCAGCATGTGCAATAACGCTTCTGCTATCATATTGTGCCGACGCATTGCCCTGTTGTAGTGTTTTCCAGATAATGCTTGATGTAGACCCCCTGAAGCAACAACGCCTGTAGCAACAGATAAACCCTCGATACCACTTTCTGTCACTCTTTTTCCTACAGCATCAAGGTAAGACATCTCTGGGTTAAATACACCTAACACGCTCTTTATGAGTGACCACCTATCATCATCATCCTCACACAGATATTCTTCAATATATTTATATACTGCTTGATCACCAACAAGTTGAATTAATGTCGTTTTCTTGTGTTCCGCAACGCGTTGACACCAATACAACCCATCTTTGACCACTTATTTGCTTGGTGGCTGTGAGTAAGATTTGATAGTATATGTTTCCCACTTGTCAATATTACTTAGACGGTTGCAGTAGTAGCGAGTATATGAGGGCATATTTCCTTCCACTTGAATCACATGCACAAGTGAGTGGGCAATTGCTCAGTGTACCATTGCTGCGTGTTCAAAGGATTCCAACCTCTTTGGTTGTTGCTCACTGCGTACACCATCGTTGCTTAAGTTTTTAGCGACAACAGGACAGGCTATAGTTCTTATGACTTCAGGCGTTGTAAAAATTAACGCTGTTCTATCAGTATCTGCTTCACAGCGGGGATATATTAGTTTCACCATTATGATGTTCGTGTAATGACTAGTCTCGAAACCTGTTAGTCCGTCTTCTCTAAAATCGTCATTATCAATGACAACTGATCCCGTCTGGCCTGATACAATTGGTTGCGGACATAATAGGAGGTCTGAACACATTTGATTTGTTCTGCCTTATTGTATTTCTGTAACGCCAAAGCTGATAACTCATCGAGCACGTCATCATACGAAATGACAATCCTCAAATTTAAGGACAACAATAATTTCATTGTTGCCTGTCAAGTTGTGTACATACATTGTTAGGCTTACTTGTAGTGGTTGGGGTTTTCCTGTGATTAAATGCATACAACCATCATAAAGGAAACATACAGCTAGTTGCAATCGTTCCGCAACCTCCGCTCAGTTGAAGATGATCATATTTTGTATTCTAATGTAACGTTTCGTTGGAGGAACATCCTTGAAGTTACCGAGGACGCGTGGACTAACAAGCGGTGATCACGATGCTTGACACGTCGGTCCACCTCCTCGCCACAGATGAAGTAAAGTCTGTGACTATGAGAATTTAGATATTGTATTTTGGATTGGGTCTTCGTGATCTGTTTTTACTATGTTCATAAGACATAGTTTTTAATGTCTGAGTTTTTTCTCTATTTTTACTATGTCCAGTATGCATAGTTTTGAATGTCAAAATTTCTGATTTGTTTTTCTATGTCCATAAGACATAGTTTTGAATGTCAGTGTTTCTGTTTTTCTATGTCCATAAAACATGGTTATGAAAGTCACAGTTTCTGACCTGTTTTTATATGTCCATCAGACGTAATTTTGAATGTCAGAGTTCCTTATCTGTTTTTCTATGTCCATAAGAGATAGTTATGAGTGTGAGTTTCTGAACGGTTTTTCTATTTTCATAAGACATAGTCTTATATATCTCGGCAATTACCAGACGCTCTATACTGTATGTCAATGTTCCGGATAGTCTAACCCTTTAGATCAAAAAATTGTGGAAATCCGGCTATCTATTGCTTTATTCCATGACTTATTTGTGTCCTTGACTAATACAAGTATCTAATCTATCTATTGTTGTACCTTTGTACTGTTCTCAAATCGTGGGTATGCTACTAGTCCAGAGTAGTAGCCCACGTGGTATTGTTTATTTTGTCCGGCCCCCTTCAGGTGCCGCTTGAATTAGTTAATGTTGAACTGTTTGCAATTGTTATAATCTGTCTCCAGAGTTGTGTTGAAATTTAAATATACTATTGAATGAACAGGCAGTACTAATGAGGAAATGACCGGCCATATTATCTTTACAGCCTAGATTCCTGGTAGCTCGCTATTGACTATTTGTAAACTTATTGTTCCTCTTCTAGGAACTTAACCATTGTATTTCGTAAATCAATATGGAGTTAACTCATTCAAACTAGCCCATTTAACTACCAACGTTGTAACTCTTTAAACCAGGACTTTCTTGAATTAGGTATTGTTAACTATTATTCTTTTATACGCTTATTAAGTTAAAGGCTAGTAGCCGCAAGGCTGGAGTGGTGTTATATATTGTCGCTTAACCCTAAATAAATATTTTTTTCCCATTTAAATTGCCGTAGCGTTGAGGCAGACGCACCTTCGTTGTAGAATGTGTGTTTGGTCTACTTTAACGAGTTACACCTTTTTCTAATATAGACACTACCATACTTGTCTTGGTTGCGGGTCAAACCAAGGTGCTTCACACCTAACGCTCCCAATTGGGACATCAATGTCTAAAGTAATAGATATAATTCCCATCAATAAACAATGGAATGTTTGTATATGATCTCGTCTAACCCTTTGTAATACTTTCAACTTGTTTGAATTTAAAATAAACTGATTTGTTGAACTTGTAAATCTCTCTTATGTTTCTCCCATCCCATCTTTCTTTGTATATCCATGTTACCATATTCGTCACTTCTTTTATCAGATACCAGAGAAGCGGCGATACATGAGAATCCACAATCAATGCACTTAGGTTGTGAAAATCATTAGGGGGAATTTTTCTTTTGCAGTTGCTCAACCTGTCAAACAATGATAATACAAGCATTTTTCAATGCTTACCATGTAGAATTTTAGCAACATTTTCTATCAAGTTGAAGGTTTTCGTGCTCCAAATATTCAGAGCTCTTTCAACATATGCTATCCTATGCTTATGAAAAAATACTATTGATGACTCGTTTAGTCTGTATCTCGACTGAATCCCAATGTCCTTTCCAAAGTGTGTTTTCAGTTTTTGGCGAAGTGAATGTAGGGTGTGCTTGTCATCGCAGTTGTTACTAACTTCTTCGTTTATTATAATAATGTCTCTCTGAATTCTCCCATATTCTTATAGTAAGTCCCTGCGCGTGTAAACCTCTTTGAAAATGTCCAAACACTCAACAATATATTCACAAAGTTGATTGAATGACTTGGTTTGTTTTTTTGTTGTCCACTTTATTCGATGCTGACGTTGTTATTTATTGGTATCAATTGCGTTCTGGTTGTACATTGGTCTGCAGTATGCCTTCCAGCGATCTTTGTGATATCAAATATCCAACTCAGTAGCCTTCAGTATTCCTCCGTCATTGTCACAGAATGTAATTAGAGCTTGCAGTATATTCTTGGTTTGCTCATTTTCAAAGATAAAGTTTTCCAAGCATCCAGTGTTTCCAGTCTGTGATACTTCCCTGGTGTTCTTCCACAAAGGTTGTTTCTAACGGTTTTACTTCCAAGGTTTCGCTACAAATAACGCAAACCGAATAAATATAACTTGTACGGCTACTTCGTGTGCTGGTTCTTTTGTCTGGGGAGTAGGAATTCTAGCAGCATCTTCCCCATTTGCTTCAAGGACAGATTTACTATGAGTAGCCTACGCTCGTGTTAGCTTATGGCTAACTATTTCAAGTTTGCAGAGTTTGAGAATTTTCCTGAACAGAGTGTCAACTTGTATATTTTCATGAATATAATCGTAGTTCATTCCCAAACCCTTCCATTTCTGTGTTATATCTGCAATGTTGTTCTAAGTGTCCTGATTTGGTTGTTGTAGTGGATTCGTTTTTGGACATTGTTGATTGCTCACATATCACTCACATATCACTCACATTCATCTTCTGTATGAGTTTTGTTTTTATTGCCGGTAGATTCTGGTGGCGATGCAACTAACAAATCTTGTCTCTTTGTTGGTTTTAAAGGACCGGGAATATCCATTTTACACGTATCTGTTGTTCAGTCACTGGAACAAAGAAGAAGTTAGTGTACAAACTAAATAACGCGCACTAACAATTCAATGGAATTCATTCATAACCACATTGTTTAAGAATTCTCATATCGCGAAAACCGGCTGACATTTTTCAAAATGGCAGCTAAACGCCAAAATTACAGAAGGGGCTCCGATACTAAATTTAATCCTTAAAGGGTCCAAAATGGACTGGAATCATAAAAAATCCCCCCCTAAGAAACACAAATGATTTGTTTTTCGGCCGGACTACGTATGTCTATGTTCATAAGACATAGTTTGAATGTCAGGATTTCTGATTTGTTTTTCTATGTCCATAAGTCATATTAAAGTGATCAATGAGAACACCCTTATGACAGTCTTCATTACACAGAATCTAGAAGTAGATTAGAATGAAGCTTATTCTTAGCATAGTTTTTGCAATATAAACTAGCTATGTGGTCACTACATATCATTTTTAGAAATAATGAGCTTATATAAATGCATAATGCATATTTAATAGTAATTGGTAATAGTAATTCATAAGAAAAATACATCGGTTTATAATGAAACGAAGTGTATAACATCTTACTTAAATATAATGTTTGTTGTTTTTAATAGTAAATGGCGTAGCCACTTTTCACTGCTAGATAATATTTCTGTAAATACTTCAATAAAGAGTTCATTCGAAAAACAACGTTAGTAAAAATGTATTTTTGAAACTTGGATTTAACTAATTTTAAGTTTTGTCTGTACTATGAACGTAAATCAAAAACTATTTTTATTCAGTTCTGACTTTATTATCGTCATGAGTACTATAGTAGAAATATTTCTCAATTAAAAAAAAGTAATATTTCTCCCTTTATTCAATCAGAAATATAATTTTTAGTCCTTGACGCTAAAACAAATAAAATTTGTGAATAGCAAGTTAGACATATGACTACCACAAGGCCTTTCAAACATGAAGAGGATTACAGAAGCTAATAATATTCGTCTGATTGTGGTGTAGCGTGTTTAACCTCCTGTCTAACACGCACAATAAAAATACCATATATATATAATTAACACAATGATTACAAGAGCTAATATATTCTAATAATATGTGGAAGATATTAATTCATGGTGGATTTATGTTGCCGGGAAACACCCAATCTCCAGGAAAACTGCCCCAGCTGACTATGCCGGGACCATCAGCTAAACGACAACCTAATCACAGGCCCCGCTTCGAAGAAAAGGCAGAGATGTTTTTCCCTGGGCTTCAAACCATCTACGAGCGCTAGTGGTCATTCAGCGCAATTCCGCAACTTAACCTCCTTCCCCCCTTAGGTGTCCAGATGCAAACCTTCCACAAGTTAGTCAGTTCTGTTACTATATAACCGTCATTCCTCGCTTCTCATTTGTACTTTACTTTATCAATTAGATGGAGCAACACCTCGGACGTTAATCTACATTGACGAAACAAGGAACTGGTGACCCTGATGTATGAGGCTTCGGTCTCTCCTTCTGGCCAAAGATGAAGCCTCATCAAAGACTATGTGTTAGGAACACCATACATATACCACTGGTATTTGAAGGTTCTATTATTATTTGCTTCCTATTATATTACCATTGTCTCTACAAAATATCATTTAACACATCTTGTCTTGTTTTCAGTTAAACCGACGCAATCCCAGATGCTATATTACAACATTTCATAACCAGAAACACCATTACATAGCTTTGTCACCATAGAGCATATTCAGCAACTTAAAAATCATTATCAGAGGTAAAAAAAGCAAATAGGATGAATTCAATACTCAATATCTTCACAACTGAGTTGCAGAAGGCAACTCACAAAACTGCCACAATGTTCATAGATCCAACTTTTCCGGTGTTATCACTGTACGTCCATACCGAGTAGTAAGTTCTTCTCTTTCTGCAACAATAGAAACAGGTTATTTCACCGTAAACGCTGGTTGGTGAGGCATCAGGCGAAGGGCTTCTCAAGAATATACCTCCAATGGGTAGAGTCTTTGAACTGGTCTCAACAGTTCCGAATTAGCCGTCTTCAGTTGGACAGTTCTGACAACACCATGTGGACCAGAAATAATTTCTAAGACCTGACCTAATAGCCAGTCCAACCGCTTGCTGTTTTCACTTCCAATCAACACGACGTCTCCAACAGAAATAGGTTGATCGTCTTTCCTGGATTCTACTCACTGTACAAGTTGATCCAAATATTCTGATCTGAAACTTCTTCTCATCATTTCACGCAACTGCTGCTGATACCTGTACCTTTTGGTGAGATTAACTTTGTCTAAGGTGTCTAGGTCCGGTACTCCTACCATGCGAACTTCTTGTAGAAACATTGAAGGAGTTAATGCTACCAGATCATTAGCGTTTTCAGACATGTAAGTGATAGGTCGTGAATTTATAACCGCTTCGGCATCACACGAAATGGTGGAAATTTCTTAATATTTCAAGGCAGCTAGCCCCAGTATTTTCCCCAACAGTTTATTAACCATTTGTATAGATCTTTCCCACCAAACACCCTACCAAGCGGCAGTTGGAGGGTTAAATTTCCACACAATTTTCCTTGCCGTGCTGTAACTTATAATGCATTCCCAATTAACCTCTCTAAGGGCATTTGAAGCTCCAACCAAATTAGTCTCATTATCAGATTACATTATAGAGGGTCTACCACGGTGAGTTACAAAAGTCTCAAAACTTGCAGGAAGGCTGATGTGGAAATATATGTAATTAACTCGAAATGCACAGCTCTATAAACAGCACGTATGAAAACACAGGTGCATGCTTTAACTTCAACTTTTAGGTATAAAGGTCGAGCCAGATCAATTCCTGTGATTTAAAAAACTGCTGCATCTCGTACTCGGTTTGCCGGAAGAGGAGCACTTTCCACGTTCACAATCTTCCCAACGTGCCTTCGACATATTATACAGGTAGAAAAGACAGATCTGACAGTTTTTCTTGCATTCAGTACCCAATACCTTTCTATTAGTATGCTTAACAACATGTGTGTTCCAGCATGATACTTTTCCTTGTGATCTGTAAAAATAAGTCTTTTTACAACAGGCTTATCCGAGTGCAATACTATGGACATACGAAAATCCTTTTTATCTTGACGAAACACTATCTTAGTCTTCAGCCTAATGAGACCCTCCTCATCTTTGTAGGTCTTCAACGTACTAAGCCTCTCAACTGATTTATCCCTGAAAGATTATTCTTGTACGAGCTTTATGATCTTCTTTTCTGCAGTTTTTAATTCCTCGTAGTATAATTCACTCACTTCTCTTAGATCCTTTGTTTGACAACAATTGTGGAAGAATCTTATGATTTATGCTACCATGATCAATATTTTGTCATAGCACGAGAAGAAACGGTAATACCACTTACATCCATGGTACCGACACGATTTATGGCTAATTTCTTTTCCATAAGATCCACACTATTCAAAAACATCTTATTGAGCCAGCAATCTTTGCATTGTTGGCAGATGACCCTTTATGTTTCCTCGAAAAATACAGTCCTCTAGATAAATAACACTCCACAAGGCAACAAGGCCATTGGTCAAAGGGTTCCCTCAGCTACTCAGGCTACTCCCACCATCTACTGTACATCCTCTTGAAGGAAGATCTGCTGGATTATCTTCACCTAGCACGTGCCTCCAGGACGCCATCTTAGTCAATCTTCCTATTTCTTGAACACGGTTGTTAACAAAGAGATTCCAAGGTCCCTATAGTTGAATCCAAGCTAATACCGTGCTTGAATCCGTCAAGTAATATATCTTGATTTGTCAACAACAAAGTCCATCTATAACCGAGGTAGTTAACTTCGCCCCCATTGATGCTGCAAGTAATTCTAGTCGTGCTGCTAAGAGGTGTACCTCAACCACTTTGTTCGTTACTAATCGGATAAATACAGCTATGGCATAAGCTAATAAACTGCCATCACATAATGTGTGAACACTAATGTCTTCCTTACTGTTTGAAGTACATTGAAACCATCGAGTCACTTTAACATCCTTCAACAAAGGTAAGCTTTCATACCAATGTAGAAATTCATCTTTCGAGGCAGCATCAACTTCTGCGTCCCAGGAAATTATAGTTTTCCAAGTTCTTTGCAACAATATTTCAGGGCACAGTAAAACTGGACAAACTACTTCAATTGGATTAAACATTTTATTTGCTAAAAACAAAATAGTTCGCTTAGTGACCACCTTAATGATAATATTATTTAGCCATTGTAAATTTAGACCAAGTGTATCACTATTTCGTTCCCATAAAATCCCAAAACTGGTGACTCTGCAGAATGAGCACTGTCCCCTGTGTATTGCCAACCTCTAAGATTAAAATTCTCATCTTCCATTACATTACGAGCCTCGCTTATGAACTGTATGAACGTTATACACATAAAACTATTCAGTAACCTATTCATCATTGGTGAACTGTACTTCGAAACTGTCATGTTTTGTTGTGTGTGATAGTAAAGCACCGCATCTAACTAAAAAGGACTCAATTTTAATCCTAAACCCACTCTTTTATGTCGAAACATTTTCACTCTATTTTCTTCTTCAGGATACCACCAAAAGAATCGTAAAAGATCTCTATCTTTTTGACACACTCTAATCTGGAAGAAAGCTTTCTCAATATCAGCGTAACCCCATATTTTCTCTCTCAAAACCTTAGAAGAATAACCGATAGGAGTTCAATGAAGTTTGGTCCATCTTCTTAAAACTGATTCGATGATAGTGAACAACCCTCTCTTGCTGAAGCATCAAATACTGGACGTACACGCGTAGTACTGCCCACTTTCACTACAGGCTGGTGTGGTAAATAGTGCTCGTCATTAGCCACTTCTTCCAACGGGACCACTTCTATAATCCCTAAGCCCATCTACTCTTTTAATGCATCATCATATACTGTATGTATATTTCCAGAATGAAGCTTCTTTGTAGTTGTTTCCAACCTCTTCATAGTTACATCTTGGTTTGTAGGGAGTGAGATATAATCTTCCGCTTGAGGTAGCTGGACCTCGTAACGGCCCTCATCGTTTACAGTTACTGCCTTCTGAAAATGTAACTTCATCTGCAGTACTCGTTCCTCCTTAGATTTTCTTTCGGTGTGGTCGATGATTACAAGCACGTCAAAATTATATAGGTCTGCAACAGATACCTCTTTCACAAACAGGGAGGTTACTACTATTGCCATAGTTTCTTCATCCTGCAGTACTGGAACTCTTCCCATCAAGGTCCACCCTAGATGTGTCTCCACCTCAACTAATCCACTATCCCAGTCAAGAGTTTTCCTGCAATATCTACTCCAAACAGAATCTCTATCGGTTCTGGGTGCTCCTCATTGTCAGAAATCATTACGTTCATCCGGTTTAACTCCTGCATACGAGGTCCTTTCCTCACTGATGAGATTTCACCACAGATAACTAGAACCTCAAAATTGCAGGCAAATGCTCCATCTAGACTTTTCAGACATACCTTGTAACAACCATGTTTCTTTCATTCAGTTTTAATCCCCACAAAAAGAGAATGTGTGATTACTTCTTGTCGTATTGACACATAATCTAGTTTTGAAGCAGTTTTTCTCAGAATATAAGAGCTCTGTAAGTCTGTGTCTACCAAAACACGAACACGATAACATTTTTCAGATCCTTTAATATTCACTGATAAAGTTTGTAAGAACACTTGAGGACAACTTTTTAAATTGGTTAAAGTGGTTTCCTGGCCGTCTTCTTTCACTACCTCCCCAGTCTTCTTAAGCTTGTCGGTCACTTCTCTCCGTAACTCCGGACACATCAACGCAATGTGCTTCTTTGGGCAAAGTCAACCCTTCATGTAAATTATGCAATTCTTGACACAATTTCCAGTCTTGAAACATGCGAAGCAACAACCCTTTGCCTTAAGAGCCATACGTTTTTCTTCTTGACCCATTTTCCTTGCTTTTAGACAGTCAGCATTCACATGCAGACCACTACAAAACACACAGTTTCCCTCTTTAGTACAACTTGTGGACAACAACTCAGCTGCTGTAGGTATCTGCTCTTATAATAAACGATTCTGCCACTTCTTAGATTTACAATAATAACTTTTTAGCCCAACTCCCGACATGGAAAGACTAATCCTTTCTTCTGAATCCACCTCTGATCTCAAGAACAACATTATATTGTCAAGGCGTTGTTGAGGTTCACCCCCATGCACATATTTAGGACCTCGCTGCCAAGCTCTTAAAATATCTTCAGGCATACAGGACCTACCAAATGATAGAGCATCGCTGCACACTTATCGGTAGTAACACCAAAAGTTTCAAGCACTCTGATGTGCGATTCTAAACTGTCATAAAGAGTAGACATTGAAGTAGATGCACCATAGTGTTGATCATTTTGAAGAACCAACTTCAACAATTATATTACGTATACTTCCACTAACAATTCTTCTTTTCCAAAATGAGACTTGAGACTGCTTACCACCGTCATATAGCTCTCTCCAGTTGGCGGAAAGCTCTCAACACCCTCTCTTTCTCGTGGAGCCATTCACCGTAGCATGAATAAGGTATTGAAACATATCAGCTGGTGGAATATTCGGATCTTGATCAATATTCTCTAATTGACACCAAAACTGTAACCAATTTTTAATATCCCCATCAAACTTCCTAAGCTCTAGCTTCAGTAACTTTAACTTTCTCTTACTATTAAAATCGACACTTCCTGAACCCACTTTACAAAATTCTTGAGAAGCTTCTAAGAACTCACGAACACTGACTTGTATATCAAAGAATTTCTGTAGATATTCATCCGCCTTCTTTATTTCTTTATCCAAATCCTCAATTCCGGTGTCGAGTTTCATGTCCAATCTTTAATGATCTAGGTCGATAAATTCTTCATTTTTCCTCTCCAGCATAGAAACTAATACTTGAATTTTCTTTGTATCTAGTTCCGAAGTATTAATCTCTTCTTGAATAACATTCAATGTTCTGGTAAAACGCCTTCCGCGTAATTGTTCTTGACTTCACAACTCGTTCCATGATGCTCGCCTTTTATTTATGGTTACGAAAATATCAATGGTTCAAAACATTTTTAGAAAGCGTGTCCTGTCACAGTCGCCACTTATGTTAGGAACACAATACATATACCACAGGTATTAGAAGGTTCCACTATTATTTGCTTTCTATTACAATACCATTGTCTCTACAAAATATCATTTAAAACATTTTGTATTGTTTTCAGCTAAACCGACGCGATCACAGATGCTATATCAAAACATTTCATAACCAGCAACATCATGACTTAAATTTGTCACCATAGAGCATATTCAGCAACTTAAAAATCATTATCAGAGGTAAGCAAAGCAAATAGGATGCGTTAAATACCCAACACTATGAGTATTTGGAAGTTAGAGTCGTCATTGGAGTTTTGTTATTCTTATGCTATGTCCATATGACATAGTTTTTTTTAGTCAGGGGTTCTGACTAGTTTCTTAAGCCCTTAATGCATAATGGTAGTCTTAACGTTATTTTTCTATGTCCCTATGACATAGTTTATGTGTCCGCATATCTGACTTGTTTTCCTATGCCTATAAGGCATAGTTTAGAATGATGAGATTTATGCTCTGTGTATCTTGGTCTAGTCGACATGATTCAAAATGTCAGTGCTTTTGACTTATTTTTCTAAAGTCCTTAAGACATAGTTCTGTATACTGGAGAATTGTTATGACGCCTTAAACTGTGTTGCCTTGGTTAGGGCCACTTAATGAGGGAAATCAGGTTATCTATCACTTTCTCCAATAACCTAATTAGGTCAGTGACAGATATCAGTCACTATTATTTATTTTTAGTGTATCTATTTAAGGTGTGCAACCTGTCGGAGCACTACTAGTTCGTAGTAGAGGCTCGCGGGGATAGTACTTTGTCTCCGGCCCCTTTAGGCACCGTTTGTATTAAATAAAACAAATATTGTCTGTACTAGTTATTGTGTGCCCAAGTTATGGTGGAAGTATAAATATACGATAGAATTTCCAGGCAGTACTTTCTAGGAATTGACCGGCCATATTGATTTAACCACATAGATTCCTGATAGCTCTCCTATTACTATTTGTAAGATGCTAGTTCCTCTTCAAGGAGATTATTCTTAGGTTTTCGTAACATGTCTTAGTATGGTATTAGCTAGGCTGGATTATCTTTATTTAATGTGGCTTTACCTTAAATGAATATTTATTGCTTATTTTCGACTGCCGCAATGTGGAGGCAGACGTTCCTTCATAGGAGAATGAGCGTTGAATCTTATTTCTAGAGTTACTAAACTATACTATATGTTCAATCTTACTTCTGTTAGTTCCTAGTAATCAAGGTGCTTATTGCTATTCCTGCCTATCGGGAAGTATACAACTATGATAACTGAATAAAGTTATCTTAAATAACAATGGACTGTTTGATACAAAATCTATTTAAAACGTATGAAATTCTATTGACCTTTTCAAACTTAAAATAAAATGATTTGTTATACTTGTATATTTCTCTTGTGTCTAATCCTTCCCAAACCTTCATGTTATAATATTGTAATAGTAATTGTCACTTCTTCTACATGATAAAAGAAGCGAGGATTCAGTGTACTTATGTTTAATTGGCTGCATCCTCTTCTCGCATTCTCATTGGATGATACGTCTCAAGTCCAATGATCATATACAATAATATGTTATATTTCATGCATCACGTATAAAACTGAATTCACACCATAAGATGAAATTTGAAAACAGTACAGTGAGTCCGCACCTCTTAGTGGTGCAGCTGTTCACACACTCGTGGAAAGTTTCTGTTCACACATGATGATGCATATAAACGTTAAACATAAAAACGTAAATATTACAATCAGCTGTTTGCCTCTAATATTGTGTGTTGATAACCCTTGTTTATTCTATTGAGCAGTAATCAACATTATGGACAGAAAAAGAAAAATAGCATTGCTTGCAGATCTATAAGAACATATTGTGAAAATGTATCGACGCTTGTACCGTGGCTACAGACTGACCCGTCACCAACAACTGTTTTCTATTTACCCTATTCACCAGAAAAGCCGAAGTCTCGTTCAACAACAACAATCAAGCCACGGAACGACCTTGTTGGTCGTACTGCATAA
>CABFOW010007991.1:0-20469 GCA_902141385.1 Timema californicum | reverse complement strand
GATTACCAAACCCCTCCTTCACCTCTGACAAGACATCATGTGAATGTGGGGAGTGCCAGGCCTCCACTGTGGTTCGGATTCCACGTTAAACTATAGGTCCTCCATTTCATCTCAATCACCCTAACATTACACTTTAGCGTAGGTGCATATAACCCGAACGGGTAGTAAGACGCGGTGCTAATAATAATAAATAATAAAATTAAGGCCTTTGTGGTTTTATCTGGGGAGTTTCTCAGCCTGCTCATGTACGTTTTGAAATGTGCAAGGAGGCCAGAGAGATTAATGTCTTTGAATATTTGAAAGAGTGCTTTTAGGTTGGAAGTCTCGTTTGTATTGTAATAGGTCTCGCTAATTTTTGGGGGGAGGTTGACAATGGCTGCTGTGTATGTCATCTGCTTGGCCGCGGGATCGTGCGTTACCGTTGGTGTGGTGTTTCTCCTAAGTCGCTGTGGGATCTGACTGGGTGGAGGAGTTTTTTCCGTTTGCTTATGTACATTTTGGGTAGATTTTTTTAATTGTTTGTTTTGTCTTTCTACTTTTCTGACAAACACGGGGCAGTTCCTGTAGTTTGCCGCGTGCTCTCCCTGGCAGTTCATGCATCGTGCCGGCATGGTTCTGTCTTTCTTGGTGCATGCTGTTGTTAAATGTCCCCCGAGGCACTTGATGCCCCGAGGGGTTTAAGAGCAATAGTTCTTTGAGTGACCAAATCGTTGGCATCGGTGGCACATAAGTATGGTGCTCGCCGATTTTTGGTACTCTTCCACCCTGACAATGGTGTGATTTATGGCTCTTACCTCATAGATCTTTGCGACGGACTGGTTTTTTCCAGCGTGCTAACAAAGATAGGTAGTGGCCTAGGTGTCGCTATTTGTGGGGAAGATTTGGTAAACAGTTGTCTCACGTTTATGGGCTTAAAACCCATTTCGGTGAGCTACAAAATTATGGAATCACATGGCATGGTAGAGTGTAGGCCCTTGATCACTACTTTAAATGGTTTATCTTTCTGCAACATGTATGTGTAGTTTTCTAATAAAGCTTCCTTTAGAATATTTAAGAGTGTGGAGTAGTCCCTTAGGGAGGAAGTAATTATTTTAATCCCCTGTGCAATGAAGTAGAGTTTGTATTCCTCTTTTAAATTCTGCTTTAGGAGTTTGATTATGTTGTTATATTCCGCTGCGTTCGAAACCCCTATCGGTGGTGTCTTTACCTTTTTGGTTGAAGTCTCATCACACTGGAAGTCATCTATCGACTCCATAGCGGTTCCCTCTTGGTCATTGGGGACTTGCCAACTAGCTAGTGTGGTGAATTGATTTGTTACCTTAATCGCTTTTGGGACTGGAACGTTAAGTCCCGGTTTGGCCCTGTGTTTCCGTTTTAGAGTTTAGGCAGGTTCAAAGATTAAAACAGATAGGTGCTGGTTACCAGCTGTATTACGCGTTTGTCCATGTTGTACCTCCATGGTAACTTTTCCTGTGAGTGGTGTGTCCATATTCCCATCCTGGGACTCCTCTGACATGGTGTCCTCTTCTTCTTCATCCCCGGTGACGTCAACGTCAGATCCAGTAGAAATTTTAATATTTCAAAGGTTTAGCTGTTGCTCTTCCTCATGAATTTGGGTTCGACCGGTCGGTCGACCGTCCACTGGCCGTTCACGACGACACTAAAAATCGTTCGTTGAACCGGCACTCGTAATATAGAAATATTTTCCCTGAAAGGGGCTGAAAAATTTGACGTTAAAAAACAGAAGATTTGAATTTAATGGTTCAAAACACAGACCGGTAAGAGATAACTGGTAATCCACGGAAAATCACTCACATTTCGCCTTTAAAAAGGCTTCGGAAGAACTGTAACCGTCGGTTGAAAAACACCATGCACACACAACCTCATGGGTCAACGTCTGTAGAGCAACTCGATCTCGATGTCGATGTCAATGTCAATGACTCACTCCATATACATTACAAATAACGGTATATACTTATATTGGGAGAAAATTTCAGTTATGGATAGTTTACTGATTACTGTTTTTTTAATTTGAATATTATAAAAAATGGATTTAGTGATTTGGTTCAAAATTGGTATATGTAGACTATATTTCATTTTTAATAGTAATGTATATTTATCTAAAATAAATTAATATAATGGTAGTTTATATATATTGTATAGAAAATTTGATTTTTTGGAAAATTAACAAGATGATGGGTTTGTTTCTATGATAGAAACATGTTTAAGGGTAGTTTTCTTAAAACTTATTTTTTAAATTAGTTTCTAAATCACAATATACATTATGATAAAGTATTGTGTTATTGTGTTGGACTATTTATTTCTAAGTGCCTTCTACCTCTCTCAATATGTAAATACGAATATACTTCCTTTGTACTCAACTTTCCTTACTCCTCTCACATTAGAAACCTACAGAATGTGGTCAACCCGAACCAGTTGTGAGAAGCAGTATTATTGAAGAGATTCCATGGGAAAAAAATGAGTTTTTATAATTATTATAATTTGCATTTATCCTTACTTTGTTAAAGTACACATTTAATATTCTCCCCAAATGTGTAATAGAGCAGCTATTATCAACCCTATCCACCCCTCGATACTCGATGGATAGAGTGGCAATTTACTCATCCGAACCAGCCACGGTACAGAAGTTGCCTCTGAAGTGTCTGGTATTGACATCTCTCTATGATATCCAACCATTAGGAGTATGTACTCCAGTAGATGAAGGGGAGGGTATTACATTTGAACCCTATCACAATGTTACGGAGTTTGAATAAAGTGGGAGTGTTCAAAGAAATCGAAATATATAACAAAGGTGCAATTTAACACTCGTATCATAATTCAGTAAATTCCACTATTGAATAAACTCTGATAACTTATAGCCAAAAATAATAGCTTACTTAATTTTTGAAGGTTATATGATGACTCTGTATCTAAATAGAGGCAAAATGGTAAATTAATTATAATGATGAAAAAAAAGTAGTTATTAGATTTTTTTTTAAATCTAGTTTTGATTATTATAGGGCGTAAAAGGGATTTAACTAAAATTTTATTCGTATTAACTAATAGTTAAATTTAATTTATATAGCCATGTAGATGCATGGATACATTAAACCGATCCTAGCTATATATAATATACAGTCCTGACTGCGTGGTCTTACGCGCTACTCTCGTGTTGGACAAGACTGCCGTTGATGGGGCTATAGAGGTTAAATTTCGGTCAGGTACACTGAGGGTGGTTTTTACAAAATAGTTTTCGACTCTCCCTCCACGAAAATGTGAGTACACTTCCTCTAAATCTAACCTTCCTAATCCTTAAAACAAATTGCGCAATTAGTAGGCCTATATAAGCGTTGATCCCAGGCGGTTAGTAAGAGGAAGTGCTAAAATAATACGTATATTAGATATAAATGATCTTAAAGCTAAATAACTTGAAGTTGTTTAATATATTCGACTATTCAACGTAAAATACCAAGATGTATATATAAAATACATCTTATTTGTAATTTAAAAATATATTATCCGTTCTTTGTACCTAACCTTATTATCATTTTACTTCTTTATTTTACATACCTATCTACTGATTAGTATATTAGCTTCAAGTTCATAGTCTTAAATTTTATTAGAGGCATTGTAATATGGTTGCGTATATTAATTCATCACGTCGCAAAGGGAATCTTCCAGTGAGGGCTTCCAAATCATTTAAAGTAGTCCCTTGTAAATATTGCGCATACATGTTTTGTTAATCCTAGTATCCAGCAGTTTAAATGTTTTACCAGTTTAGAAGTAGGTTGAAGAACTGAGCAATTAAGTTACTGTACACACATATACATATATACTACTCTTGGCTGAACAAAACAAGTAACACACTTCTACCATTCTCCTGTTGGAATGTAATGACCAAGTTGAAAAAGAGGAGGGCTGACTAACTTTCCCTCAGTGATAACAAATGAAGATGAGTGGGAGAACTTTTAATTCAATACGTTGGGTGGTAATCCTGTAAGGCTTTTTTTCCACCCCTCTTTCTCTTCCTTCCCACATGAATTAATGAAGCTCTTCCTTAAAGGCTTGAGAGGGTAAAATTGTGTGTAATTTAAACGCTGTAGTTTTAGTAGGGGAAAGAAACTTCTAGAATCAAGGCAGTTTACAAAGTGGATAGATATCTTCTGTAAGATCGAGGGAGCCTTATTTGTTTTGATCACGTTTCACACAATTTAGATTATTTTTCTTGAATTCACTAGGCTCTGATTACCTAGTTAGTAAACACATCTTTCAAGGAAAAAATGTATAAAACTAAAGCTATATATATATATATATAAAGATATTTATCACTGCGTCTTTCTACCCATTCGGGTTATACGCTTTAAGTACTTATTACGCTAATGGATTAGGAATTGGAAAGGTTGAATTAGAGGAAGTGAACCCGCATTTGCGTGGAGGGAGAGTGGAAAACCANTTTGCGTGGAGGGAGAGTGGAAAACCATTTAGGAAAAACCACCCCCAGGTCACCCGACCGAGATTTGAACCTCGATCTACCCGTCCTCAGCAGTCGAGCTCAACACGACAAGCTCGTTAGCAAACTACGCCACCGAGGCGGGTACTCTATATTTATAATTGGTTGGCACGTGGGATAAATGTAAGGATATTCTAGTTGGTTTTGCTGGTGACAGGGATGCTGGGCTTTGATTCCCATCTGGTTGTTTTGAGGATATTTTTTTCTAAAGTGTTTCACATTCTTTCCTATGACATATGTGAGCACATTTATACTATTACATTGTCGTTATAAAAAATTGCGTATAATTGTACTTATGTGAGGAGCAATGGGAAAAAAAGCCTGTTTACACTCAAATACCTAATAAAATTTAACGGTCCATTTGACTTTCTATTGTCATTCATTTGTTAATTTTAATGAAACCACTACTCTCCACGCATCAAGGTCCGACAATGATGATGGTTACCCAACCATGGTCCAATTCTATTTATAAAATAATATAATATGTTTCTGGTAAAATAACCAACGCGATTAATTCGGAAGATATACTTAAGAAACATTCAGTGGATAGTTTATATTAACTTTATTCGTGTCGCATGGATCCATTTGCAAACCCAAATTATTATTTTTTTAATTTGTAGAAATACTATTTTGTTAATTTGAAAGAAAATATTTCATAAAATACATTTAAACCGTTCGTTCATTTTCTAATCGTCAAAGAGGTATCTTAGAATGATAGTTCATTTTTAAGTCCAACATTTGATCAAACATGAGCCCTTCTTATTATTAGTCGAATTTCTTAGGCCTTTGACACAGATACGCCTGTCGAGCTTCATATGCCTTTTAATTTAAATTAAGACTAGGACAGGCACAACATCCAGTCCCCAGCTGTTAATTCATCTCTGTTAAAGGGTAAACCCACATTTCACCATTAATACATTTTTCAGCCGTACTGGGGTTCGAACCCGGGACCCTTAGCTCAGAAGGCAGACACTCTACTGACTGAACTCATGTGCCGGATCTTATGTTTTAAATATTAAATTTTACGAAGAAGGATGCACCCCTTTCTCTTTTTAGACTTAAATAAACTCAAGTATGTTCCACTTTGTTAAAGTAAGAAACATATATATAAATGAAAAAAAAAGTCATTCATTTTCTCTATTCACATCCACAAACAAGTTCATCCTAGAGACACAAACACAAAGGGGAGAATTTATACAAAAAAAGTTTATTTCTAGGGAAGAAATGAGTTTTCAGCAGAGTTCTTCCAGCTATGATGTGATCTAATATTTCCGGTTGAGAACTTCCGGGATTTGACCTCGGCATGCTTTCTCTCCTATGACCCGGAATTTTAATGGAGAAAAGGGAAAAGATGGATGTAGGAGGGATGGGTTAAAGGGTTGCGATAAAACATAGGGATTGGAGGGGTTGGAATAGAAGGGGTTGCGGTGAGGACCGAAGGGCCGGCCATACTTTTTACATGCAGTAAATTAAAACTTGGACCTCTCCCCTCTCTAACCCCTTTCACTTATTTTTTATCTATAACCTTAGGCTATGTAACATCCCCTACAACTCACCCCTCCAACCCACCAAAGCATCGCATACCCTCAAACTCCATTACTTTAACGTCACTACACAATCCCCCTTCCCCCTGACCAAGAGCCTGGATCTAGTTTAACATCACCCACGTATCAGCCATTTTGATTTCGCTCTTCAACTGTTTCATGTGAATCGTTGGCGACAGTGTCGCGGAGGTAAACGTGTTGAGTGCAAGTGAGTATTTTGCAGGCCGAACAGTCCCCATACCCACACTAATGAGGTAGTGATGAGGAAGGTAAACTTCAGAGTAAATGTACCTCGTGTTTGCGTGCAAGGAGACTGGGAAACCATTAATTACTAAAATCAACATGAGATATTCCGTTCAGAATTAGAACTTCTACTTCCTTCTTACCATAAAACTAGACAAAATGAAATTAACGTTTATTTCCCATTCCCACTAATGTGGGTACCAACATTAATTAATGTATTTATTTTCATTAGGGTTACTTAATAAGTATTTTATAAACCTACTGATAATATTATCACAGAAGAAACAAACTAGATTAACTAATAGATAGACACAGATTCCAATAACGGTGCCATTAATACAACGAAGGAAGAGGAAAAAACAAAAATATAATAATTTTTTTAAACGACCGTGCCAGGAAACGAACACTTAAAGCGCAGTCGTGCCACAAGCTAAAATAAGGTATTGGATCAATGTATTTAGTAAAATAATAACCAACTAGCTGTGATAAGTTATTTAAGGAATAATGATACGCCTAGTTTTACTGTGGTTTAAGACGTCGATATCGCCTGGTATGGCTTTCCAGTGATTGTTATAATATGCTGGTATGAATTCCAGCTTGATACAAGCCACTTAAAATGTCTTTACTTTCACTCGACCCCCAAAAGAGAAGTAATGTTATTGTAAAAAAAAAAATCAAACTCAATATTTTGCTAAATCCCCTGAAGCAGAAAAAGTGACTTTCTCGGTGTCATCTGTTTGTCTGTTTGTATCACAGAATAGTACCGAAAACATTTTACCAAATGAGCTAAGACTTGTTATCTATGGTTTTCAAAAGGTGCCCTCTGGCAATGTTGAAATCATATATCTATTCTTAGAATTAAGAATAGTTTAATGACGGTCAAAAAGAGAAAACATCGAATTTATCAAAAATATGTTCTAACAATTTTGATTAAAATTTGTACCTCCACGTTGTTTAACATTATAAACCAAGAGGGAAGGTAGTATATGACATGGTAATTATATTTATAGAAAAATTAAATTTCACTCTAACTTAATAACTAATAAAATATAGTTTATTTCTAAAAATTAACAGTCATTAAACTTCAATAATAATAGGATATATTTTATTTAAATATGTGAAGCCACTATTAATAGGCTTACCTTGAATGTGAAGGCAAGGAATAGTCAGAGGTAAAAAAAAAATTGATTTAAAATCATATTTGTAACCTTATACGAAGAGTTAAAGTCTAGCAGTCCAACTTTAAAATCTTAAACATTTCATAACATAGAAAATAAAAATAATTGAGAGTTTGAGATTTTAATATCGTCTTATACATAGTTTTCAAATAATTATTGAACACATTTTAAATTTACTGGTTCTATTTTTGGATTAAAAACTAAATCAGTAAAAATAGAATTTACCCACTAATTATTCAAAGATGCCGTAGGGATAGATGTTTGAAAAATCTCAAAATATGTTTAAGTCCATAAAAATACTAATTCTTGGTATATATAAATTCAAATAATGTCATTCCTAATTTGAATTTAACTTTGTTTTATTGTAATTACCAATTTTCTTTAATAAATAACCAAGAATAATATTTTATATATGAGTGATACCTTAGGCGATGTAATAAACTTTTTATCAGTCACCCAGAGAGATTTAATATGTTTAACACTTAGGTTTTAATACCTGCTTTGAAAGTTACAGTTGCTTCAAGATATACAATTTTTAAAATATGTCAGGCAACAAAAAAAGCTTCTCCTCCAAACAGCCTTACGTAAAGATTATAGTCTTCGTCAAGTTGGCAAAGTTGATGGCCGATCAAGTTAGGTAATATTTACTTTTTTATAGCGTGCATCGAGGGAAGGCATACGATTTTAATATCAATAGTTTGTGTATCTAATAACGTTGGAATATTCAACCTATTTCCCCCATCTAAACCCCATCATTATTTTGATTTGGAAAAGTAATCAAATCAGGTAGTTTTAATATGTGCAAATATAAATTTAATACGTCTATGATCCCCTCTTAAATAGGCACGTACAAAATCACATCCATATTGTACTAGCTAAAGTATCTGGCTCTGCCCGTAAGAATAGGTTTTAATAGAATGAGTGTTTTAATAAAAATACATACTTCAAATTCTAGAATTACGGCTTCTAGATGCACGTCTTAATGCACAGGGGCTAGCAAAGTTTAAAACATATGAAATGGTCAGATAGAGATTGCTTATGTGAGACACAAAACTATAAACAAACATTTTGGGGTGTCTCTTAGATATATATGCCTGACAAATTTAAATCTTATACCACAGTGAGAAATAGTTTTTAACATAAGTTTAGGACATTTTTAAATCACCCATTTTATCAATGTTAAATGGTTCAGATTTATTATTATTACTATTCAAGCAATTTTTTTCCATGTCTACTAAAATTATACAGTGGTTTGAAGTGACTGACATGTACATATACATTTATAGGGCCTACCTACATTTATAAAATAATATGATTTAAGTTTTCTAGTTATTTTAGTTTTGTAGTTTTAGCACCTATACACATACAAACAAAAAAATAGACGTAATTTATTAATTAGAATATTGATTATTGTTTCTCATTGTCAGGCTTTACATAATTTATGAGCTAAGAACTGTGACCAGAAAAAAGGTAGTGTTTTATAGCAGGCATTTTATTTCATTGTGGTCGTAATCCATACAAATAGAATTATCAGTTTGTCTGTCATAAGCGTTGTGCGATTTCTATTGCACACACAGGTATGCAATTTAAATATCAGTAGCCCCTGTGCATGAACATGTGTACCTCAAAAACAGAATTTTAAAATTTGTATTTCATGTTTTTAGATTAATAAAAACAAAAAAAAGAAATATTAACACCCCGATATAGATTTAGTAATACATTTGAATCAATTGTGTAATAGGGCTATGGTAGATCTTGTGCATCAGCATGTATACCTTGAAACAAGACTTTTGAAATTGTTATTGTAATTCTATAATCGATTAAATATATTGTAAGGAACTCCGCACGTACTTTCTTTCTATATTGTTTAAAAATTGAGATATTTACTCAAAATTCGTAAAATATGTGAAACGAAATAATATACACTAGTAAATCCAAGAATTATTTGCACTCTACTTATGAAAGCCTTTTTTTTTAGTCACGGTTCTAAATTTTATAATTTTGTTTTTAAACAATTAATTTCCTCATTTGTATGTTTGGATCGATAAAAAAAGATGATTGTTGGGTCCACAAAGGTCAACACTTCGTATTAAAATTTAAACTTCCGGTTAAAATTTTCGACATTTTATTAAGTGTTGCAAATCTTCATGCCATCGCATTGCTATTAAATTCCTCATTTATAAATTTTGGCCAATAAAAAGTGGAAAAATAGACTATTGAGTCTAAAATGAATATTGATCATTGTTGTACAAACATTTTTCCTAAGAGGTTTAAGGAAAAACAACATAAACATTTAGAGACTTACTTATATTTAATAACTCTATGGCATTGGAGAATTATTGAGTTAAAAATTAAGTAGTATCTCTTTACAACTAAAGCTCACAAAACTATAATAATATATTTTCCAATAAATATCTCATAAACTGTTGGATCTATAAAAATATATTTCATATAAAAGTTTTTCATTTTTAATAATAGGCCTACTACAATTTTGCAATTTATTTAGTATCTCAAATAGTTGCCGATATACTGAAGTTTCTGCTTCTGTAAAGTACCCTAAAATTAATTTTCATGGTAAAATAAAAATAGCCACTTTATTTATAATATTAATAAACACCTAGATACGAATTTAAATCAAAATCATTGAGTCGATTTTGAGTAAATCGATCATTTACCTTTTCACCCTTTCTTAAACTACTCTTAATTTTAAGTTTAAACACACACAGATACAGACGTCATTGCAGAGGCCAATTTTTAGGGTTCGGAGGGGTCTTGAGACGTCAACATCCATCAACATTTCAAGTTATATTTTCTTATGCGGTCGAAATACTTTTTTTACCTTTTGTGTTCGAAAAGTTAAAAAATACATATATTTACGTATAGCTTGAATGTTATTGGTTTTATAAACATATACTTCTTATAAAATATTTGTATTATATAGAGAACTACATATTTGTAACGATAAGTAATTTCATAGCTCAAATAATTAGGAGATATAAAAAAAATTACACATCAAACCGTAGCACTTAAAGTCATTTTGCCTAAATATTGAGAGATATAATTTTGTTTGGAATATTCGTATATGTTTAGAAATGAAATTTTATTAGAATCATTAGAGCCTATTTTGAGAAAATTGACTTTTTCTCTTTTTGCCATTCAGTAAATTACCCTTAATTTTAGGGTTAGATATCCAATCCCAAAAATCCCTCGGGGAAAGCCTGTGAAAACTCTAGATACCAAGTTTTAGCCCGATCGGTAAAATAGTTTAGGCTCTAGTTGGAGGTACAGGCAGAAATACAGACAGGCGGAAAGTTATAAACCACTTTTTTTTGATTCGGGGGGTCATGAAACGTCCAGATTCATCAACATCTTGAGGTCGATTTTTTTGACGATCACAATACTTTCTCTTCCTGAAAGATATTGAGAAAGTAAAAACGAGAAACTGAGGTAAAATTAAAGAAGCGAGAGAGCTTTACTGATACATTTAAAACAATTTGTGATGTAGTTTTGTGGCCATGGAATTTTTATGGCCATTGTAGATTGGTGGTCATGGAGGTTTGGTGGTCATGGTGGTTTGGTGGTCATGGTGGTTTGGTGGTCATGGTAGTTTTGTGCTAATGGTAGTTTTGTGCTAATGGTAGTTTTGTGGTCATGGTAGTTTTGTGGTCATGGTAGTTTGGTGGTCATAGTAGTTTGGTGGGCATAGTAGTTTTGTGGTCATGGTAGTTTGGTGGTCATGGTAGTTTTGTGGTCATAGTAGTTTGGTGGTAATGGTAGTTTGGTGGTAGTGGTAGTTTGGTGGTCATAGTAGTTCGGTGGCTATGGTAGTTTGGTGGTAATGGTAGTTTGGTGGTCATGGTAGTTTTGTGCTCATGGTAGTTTTGTGGTCATAGTAGTTCGGTGGTCATGGTAGTTTGGTGGTCATGGTAGTTTGGTGGTCATGGTAGTTTGGTGGTCATGGTAGTTTGGTGGTCATGGTAGTTTTGTGGTCATAGTAGTTTTGTGGTCATGGTAGTTTTATGGCTATAGTAGTTTGGTGGGCATAGTAATTTGGTGGGCATAGTAGTATGTGGGCATAGTAGTTTGGTGGTCATGATAGTTTGGTGGTCATGGTAGTTTGGTTGCCATGGTAGTTTGGTGGTCATGGTAGTTTGGTGGTCATGGTAGTTTTGTGGTCATGGTAGTTTGGTGGCCATGGAAGTTTGATGGTCATAGCAGTTTGGTGGCCATGGAAGTTTGGTGGTCATAGCAGTTTGGTGGCCATGGTAGTTTGGTGGTCATGGTAGTTTTGTGGTCATGGTAGTTTTGTGGTCATGGTAGTTTGGTGGTCATGGAAGTTTGGTGGTCATGGTAGTTTGGTGGTCATGGAAGTTTGGTGGCCATGGAAGTTTGGTGACCAGGGTAGTTTGGTGGTCATGGTAGTTTGGTGGCCATGGTAGTTTGGTGGTCATGGTAGTTTTGTGGTCATGGTAGTTTTGTGGTCATGGTAGTTTTGTGGTCATGGTAGTTTTGTGGTCATGGTAGTTTGGTGGTCATAGCAGTTTGGTGGTCATGGTAGTTTGGTGGTCATGGAAGTTTGGTGGCCATGGAGAGTAATCAAGAATAGCTTAATATCTATTAAAAAACTCTTACCTGATTCAGTGGTCTCGTGTCTTAACGCACTACACTCGTGTTAGACTAGACTGCCAAAGACTGGGTATCAATCCTGGTCAGATGTAGGCCTAATAAGGGTGATTTCATAATCGTTTAATCGATGGTATTGTTTGATTTCCATGGCGTGATTCTATTGTATTCTAATAAGCATTGGTTATGTGTGAATGATATATATCTCTTATCACCACGTCTTGAAACTCGTTAGGGATATACGCATTATATTACTATGATGGAGATAAGAAAGTGAAAATTCAATGTAAATGTACCCGTATTTGCATGAAGGAAAAGAGAAAACTCAGTACACCTGGCTGGAATTAAAGCAACATTTTACCGGTAAACCAGACTAAATTAACTTGACGATTAGACCACATTTTATCAATAGTGGTTTAATGATTTTATATATGTTAAAGGCTGTAATGGTTTCATTAACATATGTCCTTAAATCTACTCACGTTGGAATATTCCGATAGAACTAGATGGATTGGAGCAAGTTTCTTCAGTACATTTTCACCAAATACTACTACATACACTCCAATTTTCAAAAGGAGAGCCTTAAAGAACATAGAAACCTACTCTTTTGCTGTCAACCTTGATAACATTTGACCATTTTATTAGTGTCATTATATCAATATTGATAACATCTATTAAAAGTGAGCTACATATCACATGGCTTTATGTATGAATATGTGAAAGTAGATCTAGTAACATTTATATTTGCCAGGGAAGGTTCTTCATTCAAATACTGGTCAGTAGTTATATAAAAAGTGGATCTGATAATAAAAGAATTGCGAATATTTCACAAGATGTTCTTTGCAACCTGAGCTTCCATAGATGATGGGGCACTAGCCTTTTGTTGAGAACGCACGGGAATTTAACTGCAGAATAGACTATACACATTTAATCCGACACCTTAGCTCAGTCTCTAAGAGTGTATGTCCACTGAGTTAAGAGTGCCAGTTTCAATTCCAGGCAAGGCCAATAAATGCATCATCGGTAAATGTAGGGCTACCCTTTCATAATGAAGCTGGGGACTGGATGTTGTGTTTGTCCTAGTTTTGACTTAAATTATAAGGCATCTGAAGCTACGTGTAGCAAGCCGGCTGTGGAAAATATATGGTTTGAATAAAAAACTGACCCAGGTCACAGGCTGGAAACGTTAATGGGCGTGTTGTACACATTTATGGAACAAGTAATGTTAGAATACAAAATATACATGAAGTTTTGTCTGTTCTAATTTCTTCATGACATTCTAACAATTGCTTGCGCCACAAACATTTATTCTAGCACTGGCCGAGAAAATAGCCAAAAATTAACTCTTCTTTCTACACCTATTAATTTATTTTTGCCATAATTAATGAATGCGTTATTACAACATTTGATTGAATAAAATTAATGTTATTAACTTTGCTACCAATTGTTTTACTACATAAATATTTTCATCGAAGATATATATTATCCACCTTTGACAGGACAGCTTGTGAATGTGGGGAATGCCAGGCCTCCACCATGGTTCGGATTCCACGTTTAACTGTAGGTCCTCTATTTTATCTCCCTATCACCCTACCATTACACATTAGCGTATTGCATTTTCAGTCACATTGAGAACAAATTAGGCCTACTATGCTTTTTTACTGGCTTTCAGTTCGTCTTGACGAAACCCATCTGTCTCCACTTGTGAAGTAATAATAATAATAATAATATCGGTAGAGCAGCCTTTAGGAAAACGTTTGTCTTATAGAATGAATAGATTATTTAGTATAACTAATTTACTTTCCAACAAAGTTTACAGACTTTTCCCTTCTCCCACTAACGCCCATCCCAACTCCCTTGAAGTGAAATTAGGTTGGATTCTCTCTGAGAAAGAAGCCAAGCTGTTGTGAAATTGATTCTCACCAAGTATGTAAATATTGACTCCTTACGCTCTGTACTTTTCTCCATCTCAATTGACGAGAGAGACAGAAGAAGAAAATATTCTTGTTTGCATTGTTTGGCCAGCTGGAAACTCTACCCTTTTACTCCCCAGGTTCGCCCTTATTTCTTACGTTATGCAACCCTCCCATTTGCTCCCAATGCCTCTCTTTACTAAATTACTTCTTGGAATGGATAGTAAAATAACAAAAGTCAAGGGAAAGTTTCGATCTTTTCGCTTACATTAGTTTCTCCATATTTGTAAAATTGTTTTTCTTAAACGATTTTATGATTAAACTACTCTCTTAGATTATTAAAGCTATTATTTCACACATTTGTATTGTTTTTTTAGATAGGAATTTTTCCAGCCATTTCAGTTATATTGTTGGGTAGGCTAATAATTACTCTAATGTGTTGAGGATAATATATTATAGCAAACAATATATCATTTGATATGATCAATGAATTAAAATATCTATAAACAATTTTAATTAGCGATAACAATATTAAATTGAAAATTAGGAAAATAATACAGTCGGGAAATGCTTGTTACTACTCGGTCAGTAGGTTTTTGGCTTCTCGCCAGCTGTCAATGTATGTTAAACTCAAAATATATAAAGCCATAATCTTACCAGTTGTTCTCTATTGGTGCGAAACAGGAACTCTTACTTTAAGTGCTGAAAATAAATTCAAGGTGATCAAAAACAAGGTCCTTAGGAAGTTATTATTTGGTCCAAAAATGTATGGAGATAGAGGGTATATCTAGAAGCGCTTTCAAAGTATTGAATGGCATAACCAACGGGAAGAGACTGCATCCATTCTTCGTTCTTAAGGAATCAAAGCGAGGACGTTCAACATTACAGTAACAAAAAACATAAGTAAATTTAAAAATAACCTATTTTAACAATACCCAAATATATAGTGCTAGAGACATGATAATTTTCTCCCGATCAGAGACAACGTTACGTTTTGCATATGAAGTATTACCATATTTCCATACCTAATGTTCTATGCCATAAGTATAAAATGAAATGAAACCATTTATATGTTGTTCATCAAAATGACATTATGAAAACAAAATATATTGTGTAAAAGACTTTATAAGCTACGACATAAAGGATACTTAAAAGAGAATCGATCAAAACTATTATATTTAGAATAACATCATTACTATAATTAATCATAGCTTATTTTAAAGATAAAATAATTTATTATATTAGTTGCCAAAAATTCCATATTATTGACATTATAATACTAACATTAATATTTGCATATACGAAACCCAAACTAGATCTTTCTAGCCATGATTTTCATTCTATTCCAAGGTACAAAATACTCATATTTTATAAGTTGATTAGAACAATAATACGAATCATAAGTTTCCCTTGCTCTAGACTTTATTTAGTTAGCAATTCAATTATCTTCCAAATTTATTAATCATGTTCTACAAGTTCATTATTCAAATATTTATCCATACAAAAATTAATTGATTTAGAATATTTATCAAAATTAAAAAAATAATTAAATTAGAATATTTGTGTCCAACAAGAATTCTGAGCCAAAAGATTTAAGTTCAATCTCAACATGCCGAAAAGATCGTTTTGATTGAATGATCGAAAAGGAATTTTACTGGACTAGAAGCGTCCTAAACGAAAATCCAACCAAAAGTAATTTTCCAAGGAAAATGCAGTGGTTAATATTTATTCTACAGCGTAAGCGTGCAAGATAGGAAATGGGAGGGGTGGAAGGATAAACTAGTGGATTGACACGTGATGTAAGATTGGTCAGCCTTCTATTCTGTGCCATAACCTTGGAGAAGGTCGATCTAGATTCTTCTGGAAGCTTGTAGTCGATTCTGGTCTAAGGTGAAAGCGTTGGCGGTGGTGGTGGCGGCGGGGGTGCCCGGAATTATCCCAGAGCTCTTTTGACTCGGTCAGTCGATTCAGATAGTAGATTGGAATTGGTCGTGTTTTTTCGGTCCTCGCGTGTTATTGAGGGTTAAGTGGGGTGGGGCGTTTCGACTACAGCTGACTGAGATGAGTTATATTAACCAATAATAAGTATTTTGTATATAATAGTACTGTGCTTAATTTTGTAGCTTTGACAAATGTTACAAGACCACCGGGAAGACACAGATGCAGATGGAAGGGTACCATTTTGATAGACCTAAGAGATATAGAGTGTAATCAGATAGACTGATTATAATGAGCTCAAGATAAGGATAGGTGGCGTACCTTTGTGTGTCCGGTAACGAACATTTGAGTTCCTAATGCAATAGAGAGTAAGAAAGGTTGAATTTATGGTAAGTTTATCTTCATTTTGTGAATATCACTCTTAGTACACCTGACCAAGAATAAAACCCCGTTGTTGGCAGTCTAGTATATTGAAAGAGTGACGTCCTAGATAGAAGTTCTCAAACAAATTAGACTGAAGGAACCTTGGCACCCAAATATCCATTATGGATCACTCATAAGAAAGCTTACGCCAATACTATTTACATTTAATTAAGATAATTGCATTTTTATATAACTACAACCCTAATCAATGCTATCGTGCTTTAGCAAATCTTTCTAGTGTTAGATTGGATTTGAACGAACTGTAAAGGTAGATTGGCATTCAAGTCTTGGTCGAATATACTGATTTTTGATTTTTCTAAATTAGCTTCCACTTCCCCTTTTAGCTAATACGGGAAAATATTCGTCCTTATTTTATTAGCGTAGTAAATGCATTATGCTACAGTTTACATGTATGCCTAATAAGTTGCATTGAGAAGAAAACAGTGTATATTATATATTACATAATACAAATATTGTTGGTGTCTCATAAACAATGTGTAATTATGTTTTTACAAACTTATGTTAAAATTTATTCTTAAAAGGGAAATTATTTACTCTCCCAACTTTTACCATTGTGCACATAGGAGTACGAAGAAATTTTCAAAATATAATTTTTTTTGAAAAGGTTTTAAACTTATGTCTTAAGAAACCTTCTAATTTGGAGAAAGTGTGACACCAGAGTGTATTTTTAAAAAACAGTGCATTTCTATTTTCCTTTATAGAGTTTAAATTCTCGTTGGGGCTATACAATTTCCTACACTAATGGGGAACGTACGAGTACATGTAAATTATAATTTAGAGAAATTCCAGTCACATTTTCTTGAAGAGAGGATACAAAACCATTTTAAAAAGCAAACTTTGGTACATTTTCCAGGAACTCTAAATCCACTTTATGATCACCAGCATACTAACAAGATGTGACTGAACAAGTTTTACCGTTGTTGGTATCCATTTTTTGTGTGTTTTATAATCACCTTAATTTACTAACTGAATTTTACTGTTGTTGAAGAAATTTATTTTAAATGACACGATACATGAACATATGGGAACGTAGTGTCACATGATCAGGTGCAGTTAAACCGAGAGTTGGGAGGCTGTATTCCCCTCGTTTTATCTTGGAGCCCTGGGACTATCATAGGCACACACCCTAATATTTCCCAAGTAAAGTAAAAGCCCTTGTATAAAATTATAGCTTACAACTGTTACCATTAATTTGGTAATTTTATCTAATGAACACATAAATTTATATTTAATTAATTATATAAATGAAATTGTCAAATCTATTAGGTTTTAATTTCCTCATACAAAAAATACTCTTCCACAAAAATATAGTAAC
Organism: Timema californicum; assembly: GCA_902141385.1. Lineage (NCBI taxonomy): Eukaryota > Metazoa > Arthropoda > Insecta > Phasmatodea > Timematidae > Timema > Timema californicum. The sequence continues at coordinate 2,761 of CABFOW010007991.1, read as the reverse complement.
TTTCACTAGGCCTACTTGTGATTGCCGGAACTAGAATAATTACGAGAATTTTAAAGCCAAAGACTAATACTTACTAACACTTTGCAATACATAGAAAAAAATAACTAAATTTCAGAGTTGAATTGTAAGTTTTATTTGGAGTCAAGGTGGGTTTCCAGGACAGTTAAAATTGTATATTTGATACACCCTAAAAAAAAGGCTGGAAATTAACTAACAAGCTTTATTTTTTGTGGTTTGTAAAGTATTATTTCATTAATTTAAAACTTACGTTAAACAATTTTGTGATATTATATTTGATTATGTTGTATGAATGATTGGTTTGAAAAATATTTATTATTTAATCGACTCAAGATTAAAGTTCCATTATGTTTCCTTTCACAACATGAGCTTTGAAAGGGCTGATACGTACACTTAGTTTACTTTGAAACGTAGCAAGATTACCGTGCATGGTTCAACTAGGGTTTAGCCTATGAGATAGAAATACAGCATGGGCGTAGCGATGGGAGTGTTATGGGATTAAAACCCTTAACATTTCCCCAAAATGTTCCAAAGTTTTTAATATTGTGGTAAAAGTGTGTTTAAAGATGTCGGTTCGTAGAACAATTTATCTTAATTTTACTATACATTCCGATCTTCAGAGATAGTAGTTTTGTTTATCATCTAAAATCATCCAACTTTCAAAAATCTTTTGAAAGTGACACCTCAATTAACTTATAGAGGTATTTAATTTTCAGAAAAATTCCAGTTGAGAATTATTCCAAATAGCTTCCAGGGCTAGCAAGTTTTCAAAATTTCAGGGGTAAGATCACATGAAATAGCTTCTAGGGAATCTAGTTTATGAAAAAATCTGGCTTAACACTACTTAAGATAACTTTAAGAGACATCCAATTTTTTAAAATGTGTGATGGAGGACTATTCTAAATAGCTCTAAGATTATCGAAATAAAAAAACCGGGAGGGATGTCTACTTTATTTTTTTTAAAGTCTAGTTTTCAAAAAAACCTCTACCTGAGTACAACTCCAAATAGCTTCTAGGGCATCTGGTTTTCAAACTTTATCTTAGGGTAGGGTAGAAGAAAAGTTCAAAAAATATTTATTATTAATAACCCCACTCCTCTCTAATATAATTAAAGTTTCACTGCCACTTTTTAAAATAATTTTCTTATTTCTCAGAAGCCATGACATAATTTAATAAGCTTACAATTTGGGACCCTCCCGAAATTAAATTATTACTACGCCCATGAGACATATTGCGGTCTGCCAAGATAAGACTTCTACATTTCATGGTAAACAAGGTGTATATGTAAAAAAGAGAAGACCTGTAAAAGTAATTGTGTGTAACATGAAATGTAAAGAAGATGTCAGAAAAATTATAATATAGCAATGATATAGTTTGTTAGTTTTTTGCAATAATTTGTAAAACATGAATTAATTAGCATTACTAAGTTTAATACTTGTTCCATCCCCATTAAATGTGATTTATTGATTAATTTGTGCCAAAAATATAGTAGAATCAAGTAATGAGCTTTTTAATGATGTATTATGTATGTATGTGTTATAAAATACTGGGAAAGTACATATTGTTTTGTCTGAGGAAGTAAAAGAATATGAGTGTAAAGTTTTAGTACTTAAATTTTACTCTAAGTGTAGGCCCTTCCTCGCTGTTTGAATGTGTGTAAAAATTAAAACATATTATCAGAAGTAAGCTGGGTTGAAAAATTTAATCAGCAGTTAATCTTAATAATAGATTTTAAGAGAAAGGTCAATATATAGGGCCAATGTTTAACCATCAATATTTATTTATATTATAGTATGTAGCTTTATTATTATTGACCTTAACGACTGATAGTTACAAAAGTTACTAAATTTTACTTTTATATATTCGTGCATAAAGTCATATGATCATTTAATATTCGATAGATATTATGAGTGGTGAATGAAATGTAGGTAGGTTGAAGAAAGAGGAAAGTGCGTGAGGTAAGTATGAGGTTTTTACAAAATTAAATTAATTTCAAAGCAAGAAAAGTGTGTTTGGAATAGTAATACCTAATATGATCATTTCCTAATGTATTTATTTTAACCAAAATCTTATAAATTTGCGTACCATTGTTAACGGACTTTCGATGACATTTTTCAAGAAAAAAAATCCTTAAATTTTCAAACAGCATTTCAAACAACATTTCAACAAACATTTTCTATAACTGAGATATTTTTACTCAATTAAAAATTATAGGAAAACATTTTGAAATATTAATGTTTTCATCCCAGGTATTTTACGCCCCCCACCAACAGGTGGGCAGTAAGACCTATAGTAAACTCTGTCGTGATTGAAAGGTAGCAACTTATAATTCACTGAGACCGCGAGGTATGATATACCTCCACACATGACTGCAGAAATGTTTGCCTAGCTGCGCCCAAGGCCTAAGTTAAAGAAGGCCTTAAGTCCTTAAATTATTTCTTGACTGCTGGATAGAAGTGATGGTGGAGGGGATATGTCTTTTAGCGATTCACGAATGGTTGGATTTACTAAATTAATTTTACTTTATTGTTCTGATAATAACAAAATCAATAATTAATACTTACAAGTAGAGAAGAACGTAATGTACTAGGGCGCGGCGGGGAAATTTATGGAAAGGGTAATAGCTTGTAGACGCTCGGAGGTGCGGGGGTGTTGTTCCAACGGTGGTGGGGGTATGATTCTGTAGTAGATTCATGTACTAGGGCAGTGAGGGGAATGTACTTTGGTGGCTAGGGGTATCCCC
>CABFOW010007990.1:0-20474 GCA_902141385.1 Timema californicum | reverse complement strand
AGGCTTATATTGTGTAATGTAGGTATATTTGTAAATCATTAAAATTTATAATTATTTGCTAGGATTCGGATTCGAGATTCGAAAATAAAATGTAGATTCGGATTTGAGATTCGGATTCGAGAAATAGTGGATTTGACCCATCTCTAATATATATATATATTATAACAATTACCTTTATACACATACAAATAATCAAAAAAATTATTAATAAAAACAGAAAACTACCCCAACACTTTGGCAAGCCTGAAATCCTATGGATTGAAATGGCAGTGTGTGGGAGGAAAAGGGGGGAAACCACAAGCCATCAAAGGAGCCAGCTCTACTTTATTTTAGAAGCTTTGCTAACAATGTGTGAATATACGTTTACTACTTACTATGTAATATTAATTTTAGACTAACATAATTGATATGAATAACACAAACAAGTATCAATTAGCAAGACAAGGTTAACAAGAGTAAAAAATGGGAACTAAATTACACACACCTCGGTGGCCGTGTGGTCTAACACGCTACTCTCGTGTTGGACTAGACTGCCCAAGACGGGGAGATCAAGGTTCAATCTCGGTCGAGTGCACTGAGGGTGGTTTTTCACTCTCCCTCCACACAAATACAGGTGCATTTCTTCTAAATTAAACCTTCCTGACCCCTAACTCATTTGTGTAATTAGTACATAGGCATATAACCCGGACGAGTTGTAGGACGCGGTGCAAAAGAAAACAACTCAATTCAAATGCATTCTATTATAAAGCATATTCCCGTTAAGATAATTTACAGGATTGACGATTATTTAAAGATAGGCTAATATTAAAGCACAAATGGCTCTAAACATTGCAACAGTTAGCACTTGTATGGGCCATAATTTAGGAATAAACATATCGATTATCTAGCTTTGTAGCAGGATTGTTATTATGTAAGTTCAGCAACTTAAGTGAAGGGGTGAAATGGGGACATCTTAATATAAAATTGAACAAGCCCATTTCCGATAATTGAAATTACAAGAAAACAGCTTAACTGGTTTTTTTCAAACGAATACTCGTTTTAAAGGTTAGTAGATTAAAACACAAATAAAAATTTCCCAGGGAGTTTTCCATCCTTTCCTTCTATATGGTTAGTGGCTCATCTGTATAATCATTCTTTGCTTACATCACCATGGAAATCAATATTTGTGTATAGTTGTATATCGGTAAATAAAATATTTCTCATAGTTAAATATAACAACTCAATTCTTATTTGTTTTGTTTGGTGCTACAAATAGCTAAGAGCTGAGAGAGGGTTCTCATCGTGGCGTGAAAGGGGGAAATATATGCTTTTAGTCAAACACTGAAAGCTAAAAATACTTCTAAAGCTAATAGCCTTTGATGAGTAATCTTTTAACTATAAAGTCGAGTGGGCGATTATTATATAGAATTTTTCCCAATAAAAAGTTTATAATACATTTTAGTTCAATATTGTGCATCCATCGCTGCAACCGTCTACTGGTATATTACATGACCTTACTTCTAACCCATTCCATGGCAAGGGGCAAGGGAACTTTGGTTTCACACTAACTATTGTATTATGATCCAATGAAGTTTCAAAGTGCAAGTGACAAGATTATCATCACTAGGAAACAATGCAACACTGATCTATCTCCAGCTTAGTCCACTCTTCTGCTGAAGAATTGTCGTGTTTTAATATCAATATGTGTCAAACCTACAGTTTTCTGGTATGGACTTTCTAATGTAATTTTTTAATTTATTTTATTTCATTAGAAACTGAAGGTGTTCCAAGAATAGCCAGTCCTCCGCGTTAAACAGTTTAGAAACACTGATATAGGCCAGGTCAGGATAATGGTGCTCATGGTGTGAGCGTGCTAGAGAGCTATAGCGGCCACTACCGTCAACGGTTTTAGTTCCAGCTTTGGCGGGCAGAGGGTGTCATGTGGTGAGCACAAGCCCTCCAGTCATTAATCTCAATTTTATAAACCAAAGCTGCTACTTCTTTACTTAAGTAGCTCCTCATTGGTCCTCATGAGGGTTATTCTGACCCTGTTCCATACTCGCTGCTTCACAGGTAAATTTTGGAAGTGCCGGGAATCGAACCCGGGACCTCTGGATCTGTAGCTAGGAACTCTGGCCACTAGACTATAGAGTCTCTTAGGCCGTAGGCACTTTTATTATAAAATCTGCCATAAAGGGCAAGATATGTATTCAATTATTAGCCTTTGACAGAGAATAATGTCAATTAAAATGACTGACTATTATAAATTATGAACCCCCTCATTTGATGTAATGTTTATTACTTCTATTTTATAGAACGGCCTCTAGATTGCGTAAGAACGTTGAACTGAAGCTTCTAGAGATGGGTCACGCACATTTTATTTTTGTTGAATATGTACAGTGATAGTAAAGAGTAAATGATTGAGTCACATTTAAAAAAACTTGTTCCTTTCAAATAGACTGGGGAGCTAAATTTTCATATCTTGTTATTATAATTTACTTTGTTAACTGAGCTTGGCCTAACCTAAAATGTTTATGAATGCAAGAGGAAACACAAAACTGGTTATGTCAAGTAAAAATAAAATATTTAAAAAAATACATATAGGATAGCACATTAGATACATGATATCTTCATTTTACTTCCAGACAAATCTTTATGAAAAGTTCAATCCAAAGACAATTTGTTAATCAATAGCTATTTGTCAGACTTAGAAAAAATACTTGGTTTAGGAATCTGTGATGTTGTTTGCATTGTACACGAGACATTATATGTAGTAGAAATGATAAAACCCAATCAAAGATAGACTTGTTATAAGTTTTCTACATTTTTATGTCACTATGAGGATTTATCTCCCGATAATTGGATCAAATGGAGGATAGAGATCATTTTCTATCTTTAAATAAATCAAGAAGTGTATGCGATCACCTATTGTCTTTAACTCTTATGTGCATTGAGTGCAATATAACTTGTAATATGAATGTTGAGGTTGTTATAAAAGACTTGGCTGGAACAAGAAGCTGGAAAAATAAACTTTATTTAGAAATACTAAAGTTGCCTGGATTGTGGAATCTTTTTTGAAGTACAGTTTTGTAGTTTTAATTGTATATATTTTCTATTTTTTTATGCAAAAAAAATTCTAGTATCTATTCTTTTTAACTTCCTTTCCAGGCCCTGAAAAAATTGTAGGCCCCAGGAACTGTGCCTACGGTGCCTGATGGGAAATCCGGCCCTGATGTAGACGATATGAAGGCGACTGATACCTACGTAATTTGATTCCTGAAAGTTTTATAGTAAAGAGTTTAGAATATAGCCTTTGAAATCAGCTTCAGTAGGCCTTGTCTCAGATTGTTGAAGTTGGATCAGCCATCATAAGTTAGTTACTAAAAAACCCTCCATTCCTGTCTGCACCCGCCCATCCTACCATAGTAGCCCAGTGTCGTGAAGACTGAACCTTGTTTCACTTCCTTTTCTTTGTCATTCTCTTTTCCAATCCATATAATATCTTGGACTTCTTATATTTTCCAAACTGTTCTTCTCTTATTTTATATATACACGTTAATTGTAATTCTCACATCAGTTTCCTTAATCACACAACATGGAATACTTAATTACATTGTTTTAATATCTGGTAAATATGTTATTTCATAATTATTATTTCTTGATATTATAATTTATTAGCCTTCACCAATTTTGCACGCTATACCACGTTGGCTAACACATCGTGTTTTAACCAAGATTTCATTAGGTGTGTTTCTTCTCCTTTATCAGACCTGAGGATGATGTCATCGAAACATGTCATATAAATGTTGTAGAACTTACAGCAATATCCAAGAAACTGGGAAATACAGATAAGAAAGAAATTCAAGTTTTATTTTTTCAAAATTCAATAACTTGTTCTGTCAATTCTCAAAATAATACAGAAATACAAAATATGCATGATCACATCATCTTCTTATTTTATATATACACGTTAATTGTAATTCTCACATCAGTTTCCTTAATCACACAACATGGAATACTTAATTACATTGTTTTAATATCTGGTAAATATGTTATTTCATAATTATTATTTCTTGATATTATAATTTATTAGCCTTCACCAATTTTGCACGCTATACCACGTTGGCTAACACATCGTGTTTTAACCAAGATTTCATTAGGTGTGTTTCTTCTCCTTTATCAGACCTGAGGATGATGTCATCGAAACATGTCATATAAATGTTGTAGAACTTACAGCAATATCCAAGAAACTGGGAAATACAGATAAGAAAGAAATTCAAGTTTTATTTTTTCAAAATTCAATAACTTGTTCTGTCAATTCTCAAAATAATACAGAAATACAAAATATGCATGATCACATCATCGTATGTTTTTAAAACCATAGTTATAAGTATAATTTGACTCAAACGTTTACAATTTTAATATGTTACTGAAATTTTAGATGTTTGTTATAATTTTAAGACACTAATAACTATAAAGTATAACTTGTAATTAATATTACCAATTTCTTTCAACTATCAATCAAATATTGTGCATATTTATATATTATATTATATTACACATGTATGTCTTTCATGTTAATTTAATACAACTTATACAACCTAATTTCACTCAAAATTTAATTTTATGTTTAGATATTAAACATTCTTTACAAAACAATTCAAATGTTTTTCAAAAATTGGTTAATATAGATAAACGTTGGCCTTTTGTATGGTGAAAGTTGTGATATGTGCTAAGATGATTTAGGAGAGGGAGAGTACAGCATAGTCTGTGGGTGACTTCTCCAATATGTGCACCTAAAAATAAAATATAAGGTTATTTTGTGTTTTAAGGTGATCTTTAGTAAATGTGTTAAAAGTGATAATCCATAGTTATTAAAATTAGTTTATCAAAAGAATACCTCCAGTTAGAGATCTGTAAAACCTCTCAGCTGACTCTTGCAGTAAATACCCATTTGAAATTGTTTGGATTTCGTAGTTTGGATCCTGAAATAAAAATGTCTGGTTCTCTTTTTGTTGGTTATGGACAGGGTATTACTAGATCTGGAGAAAACCTTTTGTTATATTGATGGCATTATTGAAGTACCACGTTCACTGGGGAGGTCCCTCGAACAAATTAATAATGTGCTACAATGGTTAAGTGATTATGGAGTTAGGATAAATAAGCAAAAAGTTTTTCTTGGCTTGTAAGCTCACTTACTTAGGGTGTAAAGTTGATGCAACAGGGATAAAATTCGGCTAGAAACATATTTGTTGTTTCTACAGTATTATAATAAATTCCTTCCAAGTTTGTTGTTGTCTTTATTTGAATCAATGAGGGCAATGACAGGAAAGGGATGATCAAGAAACATGCTTGTGGACAGTGACCCTGTTTTACAATAAAGACAATAACTACCTTCACTTACAGGAAAAGACGAGCTTTATTTTTTACTGTCAAACATTTCAACACACATGTGCTTGGTTGTAAATTCATTTTGGTAACAGATTATGAACCATTATTATATTTGCTTACCAGACATTTCCAGACTTCCTACAACTCCTTTTGCCCTGCTTCTCTTGAAAACTTTGTGGGTTTCTGCCTCCCACAAATAGGTATGACCTGCTTGGGTGGCCGCATGGTCTAAGGCATCTGGCAGGGACATCTGGGCTTGAATTCTTGTCGGGTGTACTTGGGGTGGTTTAACCTAAATGATTTTACACTCTACCTCCACATTAATGTGGGTACACTTCCTATAAATTCGGCCTTCATCCCTAGCACATTAGTGTAATTAGTACATATGCGTACAACCCGTTGCATTGAGTTGTTTACCTAAATCTAAGTTTCTTAATTTGTAAGGTGTGGAGTGCTATATAGATCTAATAGCAGTAATGTGAGGGAAAGCATGGATATGGCTATCCCAGTTCTATCATGGATGGAGCTGAAGTCTAGTAGAACGCTACATGTAATAGCTATAGGTTTTATTATTTACTAAAGCTGCATCTTATCATACTAATTTGAACTTAACGGTCCAGATTGATGCATGTCTCCAGGCTTCAAACTCTACAAACTAACCTACTAGACTCCTCCACAGCCGGGTGGAGTCAATTTCACTAAGCTCCTGGCAAGCACATATTGTTCCCCACCTTTAGATCCCAAGGTGTGATTTGTTGTGCCATACTCATCCCCACACATGACACTAGCTCAGAGACAAACATACACCAGATCTACAGCTTCCAAGTTAAAATGTCTGCGCTTCTTGGAAGGGGATTTAATCCCTCAATACAGGGATCCCCAGTGATGACAATCACAATTAAGGGACATTTTTGTAAATGGCTCATTATAAACAATGTTTCACTAGAGAGGAGACAAATATCCTTCTTAAGTCGACCGGCTGGTCCCACAAAGCTAAGTTCAAGTAGCGACACAACCTCACACCCCTTGCCCATAATACACCTTCACAAAATGTCCATATTCAAATTGCATCCACTTTTATTTTTATGTTCAAGCAATTGTTTGACAATAGCCCATTTGTAAACAGTTTTTAAATACAACCAACTGAGAACTTTTGACTGTCAGGAAAATATTGAGCACGTCTTAGAAAATTATTTCGAATTTATTCTTGCATTAAAAATAAGAAGCCAATAGTTTTTAGTTGCATGCATTTATAGATTTATTGGCAATTTGACTGTTTTGTAACAGGCAAGCAAGCCTCATAAAACTAGGGGTATATCAAATTAGTATGTTCACCATCCAGCTGCCAACATTTTGATAGTTCCTCCATGTACAATCCTGAGCTAACTCGGCAATCACAAAGCAATTATGGCCATTAATAAATTTTATATATGTATTAAAAAGTAAATATTACTTAATCCATAGACTGATTGCACAAACAACGCAATCTTTACCTAGGCATCTCGTATAAAGGTGCTTATTTATCCTTCCAATTTTTAGTTGTGTATCTACTTAAAGATAATCTAGATTTGTTATTTGTTTATTTTCAGATATTTTTTGTCTGACTTTACAAAGTTAAATTCTTATGCTATAATCCCATTTCTATCCAATTTAGAAAATTTGTCAAAAACCCATACTTAGAAAATGTAAACACTTGGTTTTTTATTTAAGGTTTATTTATATTTGGAAGAAGGTATAGGAAATGTGGACAGAAACATAGGAATGGGAACAAACACAATATAACTTTTACACTCTTTTTTTCTTTTTTTTGGGAAGTCGCGTTGCACATTTCACACTCTTGATTATTTCAGGTAGAATGAAACCCGTGTCGGTGGACTGGGCGGTGATGATCAATTTTCTTCAAGAGGCAGCCATTACCACTTTGTCCAGTGGCAGCAATGTAAAGTGTGAACTGTGTTCTTTTCATTGTAAAAACCATATTGTGTTTGTCCTATACCTTCTTCAATAAAAACTCAAAAAGTGAAAAGAGATTTTCCTTAAGATCTGGCTGGAGATAAAGTGTCCATATTGAAAATACAGGCTAATTTGTTGGAAGGAATATTTTAGTAACTCTGATACCAATGCACTAGTGTTTCTTTTTCTTTCTTCTATATTTATAGAAATTAACAATATTGATTAGATTGTTTGAATAGTAATTATGGTTATCTGTCATATAGATTTAAAATAATGAGTTTAGTGCTAAATGTTGAACTAAATAAAAATGACTCGACCAAACTACATCAAAAACATTCTTTTTTTTAAACAATACAATTTTAAAAATTACATATCTTTTAACAAATTCTGCAAAATAAATAATTTCCAAGCCTAACATTTAAAATGGCTGTAGTCGGTAATTTGGCTACACTTAGTTTGTTGGTTTTCACCCCGGGCAACACTATCGCAAGTTTCTTCCTCCAAGATGGTTATTCTTATTTTCTCTTTAGTTGCACCTTCCTTTGGAAGACTAAACAACATATCCTGAGACTGTCGGTATGAGGTAATAAGGGAGGGGGAGAAGGGTTTACTTGAAATTTATCGGTCAGCTACCATATGTGTACTGGTGTGTTACCTTACCTCTTAGTGGTAGTGACACGGGCAACAGTACAATGGGCATCAATGAAAAGTGAACAAATGACTAATAGTAATAGCTATGATCCATGACTTTATCATACATGAAGTAGGCCTCTCATAAATGAAGGATGAACAAATGTCTTATAAGCAGAACCCAGAATTTGATGACCTAAAAATTATTTAGAAAATAATCTAAGAATTTTTTTTAATTAAAATTTTCAAAAAATGGCCTTAAAATATGAACAAAAATGCTTTATAAATATCCACATTACTAAATCAAACACGCACTTTAAAAATTATATAAAATAAAAAATAAATATGCAATAAAAAGCCTTTAAAATCTAAACTCTTAGATTCTTTTAATTATAATATTTATTTCCAAAGATCTGCTAAAGGAAGTAATAACTATGCCCTCCAAACGCAACCCTCTCCAACTTAGTTGCAGTCTCACCAGTAAAGTGTATTTTACAATCATACAAGCAAAGAGGATACAAAGTTCATGGTCTACAGTAGCTCATCATTCAGACAATTGTGTTGAAAATATGTATGCTTTTAAAAAATATATTAATTCAAAATTAATGCCTCAAAATGACTTGATAATGACTCAAAAATAAAATAAACCAAGAAAATATACATTAGCACCACAAGAGCAACATGAACAGAGTGCAATGGGCATTTTATGTGACAAGAAAAATTATCAAAATTTGGGCCTTGCATAAGTATCAAATGAAAGGTGATCAAATGTGTTAAAAGTATTAGGTGTCTCTAATCACGTATGATGTATCATATGATTAATAAAATATGATAAAATGTCACATAGGTATTATTTTTGACTAATCAATGAACTCTAAAATTTGCTATAAGTATTGACAAATGAAGGGTGATCAAATACGCTATAAGTGTGCTGGGTTTCTTATCACGTGTGATGTGTGGTATGATTATTAAAATATAAACACATGTCTTATAGGTAAGATAAATTACTCTAACCAATGAATGATCAAATGTGTTATATGTATAAATGGAGGATGATCAAATATTAAAAAAGTTTATGTATGGTATGATTCGTGAAATATGATCAAATGTCTTGAAGGTATGATGTATGACTAATCGATGAGCTTTGATCAAATGATTAGTTATAAGTGGTACAATACTCTTAACATGTATGAAATATGTCTATTATTAATCAATGATAAACAAATGTATTCTAAGTATGCTGTATGAATAATGATTCAATCTTGTTTAAATACTATATATAGTACGATCATTGAACTATTATTGAATAAATTATATGTATTTTTCCTATCTCTGATCAATGTAGAATGATTAAATGTTTTGCGAGTATGGTGTAGAGAGAGAAGGGAAGTAAAGGTTGGTAAGAGGGGGTGACAGAGAGGGTACACATTTTTAAACGCTTACAAGTGTATGTTTGGTTGTGCATATCTTGTAAAAAGTTGTGCCGTGTAGGTAGTCGGCAGGAGAATGAGATTGGCACAACGGTCATAACCCGTTCTCTGATGAGAAGGCATAGTAATAGCAATGGTTAGAAAGTATGTACGAGGATAATAAAATGCATACATTATGCATCCACATTATCTTCAAGGATGAAAAGTGTAACGCTTAGTGCTGTATTAGAGATTAAGGAGCCTTGTAGTATTTAAGACGACGGGAATTTACCGTTATGGGCTCAAGTAACTGACCATCGCTACACTAGCAAGTTATGCTGTCACAGGTCAGACCCTTAAGAGAAAGGGGCAGAGGCTCCGGAAGATATTTAAAAGTGGAAGAAGGGGGGGCTCAACTGAATGACTTTTGAAGTTATTTGAAGAGGTTTATTTTTCACGGATAGTACTTTTTTTATGTCCTTTGTCAAAATATATAGTAACAATATAGCAGGAACTTGTGTGGAAAAGAACATGGTAATTTTTTTCGGTCATCAATTAAATATGACGGGTAGGCCCCATCTATAATTTATTTTATAGGTACTGGTATGTGTAGTGTTTTTAGCATCCTGAGTCTCAAGCCGAAAGGGAAATTGGAAGCCCTCCTCCAAAAATTTTCCGAAATTTGGATGCTCTTAGAAACTGTTTAGAGTGGTTCTCACCCAGAAGATTTTTTTAAATCTAGATTTTTCTAGATGCTTCTAAAAGTGTTCTTCACCTAAAAATCTTTTGAAAATGAATTACTTGTAGATGCTCTTTAAAGTGATCTTCCTTTACCAAACTTTTGAAAATTAGATGCCTCTAGAATATGTTTTGAGTTTTTTTAAATAATTGTAGTTAGTCTTTAGTGCACACAACCAAAGAAAAGGTTTTAATATTTATGTAGGTGCTACGAGTCTTACTGAATGCCAGGGTTATCCACAACTTACAATAAGGATACTGTAAGTGGAGGGCGTAAAACACCTAAGAGAAAAACTTTGAATATTAAAATATCTTCCTATAGTATTTAATCAAGGAAAAACCTCTCAAATACAGATAGAATGTTTGTTTTAAAGTTTTAAGTAAATACACAATTCTTGATAGTTCTCATTGCAAGTCAGTTATTGGTGGTATGCAAAAAACCCATTACAGGGCTTTGTTGTAAGCTTGAGCACATTTTGAATTTATTTTGGGCCACTTGACAGATACCTTCAGGGCTGCGTTTAGGGGAGGTGCAAAGGGGGAAATTGCCGCAGGACTCATATTCCAGGGGGGCATATTTCCCAAAAAAAATTACTAAATTCAATTACAGTTATTCTAAATATTACATTAAATTTTGTACAGATAATTAACATCAATAAGTGTTCGCTTAGTGATAGGATTCCATTCTTTTTCCTGAAAAAAACCAAACTTTTCCATTGATTTTCCTGAAAAATTTAACTTTATGTAATTTAAGATTGACGTTATTCGAGTAATGTACTGCAGTACAGTGAAATACGCTACCATTGTCGGTCTACAGACAACAGCTGACAGTGCAATGGTTCAGAGAGGAATTTACTTTTGTTTACTTAATTAGATTGCATTTAATAAAGTATAGTAATTTAATGGGTTGATCAATATTCCATAAAACACGAGAAATTATTAAGTAACACAAGTCTCGGGTACGTATCAATATATTATAACAGCTTAATTCTAAAACTGAAAAACTGCCCTACAAAGGGGGGTGGGGGCCTCACATTTTTTTTAAATATCCCTGGATACTCTAAACCAGGAGTTTCCAACCCTATACCCATGAGTGCCATAGCTTCCCCCCTCCCCCCCGAGCCTTTTGCGTCTGCCCGCCACTTTTTGACCACAGCTGAAATGTTGACTGATAATTTTAATCTGTGACTTTTTTGATAAAAATTAAGTTAGTGCTTATCTCCAGGTATGCTGTTCTCAAGAAGTTGGTGATTTTACCATGATGAGAAGGTTGACGTTATCTCTCAGCATCTGTTTCGGGATGCGCGAGTACGCCTGACTAAGATAGAAACAGTCTACAGCCTTAGTCTCCCCATACTGAAATAAGCCTGTATGTTAAACTGTTTATCGCAAGCGACATCGTCAAAAATGAAGACGGAGTCAGTTTTAGCTTCGGATGGTGAGATAATCTCCTCGTTGTCAGAATAAGGTAAATAGCCCATGCCATCGATGAGCGATGGAACCTTTGATAAACGTTGATACTTGGGCTGCTATAACGATTTAGAGTAAACGTACACGTTCTTGAAGCGTAGACCTTCAGGTTCCTCTAACAGACTGATCAAGCGTTGGTTTTACCACAAGTCGAAGGTCCGCAGATGATGCAACGGATAGTATCAGGTAACAGCGTACCGTGTCTCCAAGGCAATTCTCTAATCGCATCGTGATCCTTGTTGCGTACATTTAAAGTGTCTGTCTGTTTCTCGAGCCGCATGTCAACTAGTTCGACTATATAATGTACGCGCCTATATAAATACGAATCAGTACGTGTCATGAAGGGGAGGAGGATTGTTGGCTAAGATAATCAATAATCTGCCGTTCGAGGTGCATATACCTGGATACCAGTACTGCGAACCAGGAACCAAGTTATAAAAACGATTGAAACGAGGTGATCCCGGAATAAACGAGTTAGATCGATACTGTAAGGAACACGATATCGCATACTCCAAGGTGAAAGATCTTGTGGGACGTCATAACCCAGATCGCTAACTTACCGAGAAAGCGTGGAAAAGATTACTCGAAGCTGAGTGAGAAATCTGTTGCGTGGGCTGTTGCCAACACGATGAAAGCTAAAATCAAGATGGGATCAGGCCTGAATAAGAAAGGTCGCCGTCGTCAACGGGGTGCTAATAAATGGCGTTCCACTACTACTCGCTGGAAGAATAAGGGTGGAATCCTATCTATACTAACTCTGATTGCCGTCGCTGGAGAAGCCGCGGTAATCACGAAGGATGTGCGAAGGTGAATAAGAAACAATTGAACGAGACTCAGAGAGATAATCGTACAATCGAGGCTATCGCCATGAAGAAAGGTATGTATCTATGACCTTACTAGAAAAAATTACTACCTAAACGTGCCCTTACTTAAATGGATCTATGTAAGTACTATAACAAACTAAAAATCCCCTTCTTTAGGGAATTATTTGCTAGGGAGGCTTTACAAAGCGGTCCGCCTTTGAAGTTAGAGAGCGCCATCATCAATCTCGATAACGATAGTGGCAAGGGCACTCATTGGGTAGCGTATAAGAAAATCGGTGAGCAGGCGCCCCCCTTCTAGGGCTCGATTCCGTCATTCTTCTTGCGGGTAAGACGCACATATCTACCAATACCGTGAATATACTTCACGTGAACGTGATCCGCGTAGAATGTAGTCTCGCTATCGGGGCTTACGTCAACGGAAAACCGAGTCACACCTTGCACGAGTTCAGCATCACTGTCCCGCCGGGCTATAAGATAGTGGAAGCGCCGAACAATATAATTTACCTTCCAGTAACGGGACGAGTAATAGAGTCTATCGCGGTACGACTTGTTGACGAACGAGGGGATATCGCCAACTTTAAAGACGAGACGATATCGCTACGTCTACATCTGAAAAAAGTAGGTGGTGATGGGACTCGTACTAGATAAAATGAGATGACGTCGTCTTCCTCGAAACATTGAGAGAATAACAATGAAAGCGTTAACACATGCAAATAAACTCTATTTAAGACGTTACTCGTTGAGAAAATAATGGATGATGCCGTGGATATTCTGAACATTGGAGACCTGCCGCTTTCGATACGGCCTTGACCAGTTTCCAGTATCATTCCTACGCCTCGTATATTCCCAGACTATTATCTAACGGGAAGGAGCTTAGGATATCTATCCAACAATAAGGACTGTACACATTACCTCACCGTTCTATCCAACATATCAAAGGACGACTACTGAATACGGGGAACCCAGAAGTACTTCAAGTATTGTTAATATGGGAATTCTTAATCTATTCTCAAGAATCGCCTAAGATATCAATGGGGTGAAGATTGATCAATCGATAGATGTAGGCATTTTGACTCGGCTTAAAAACTATATATCTATGAGGAATGGTGAGCATACTCATCTTTCAAACGTGGGTTGGATGCTCGAAGGAGTGCATGTGCACGCAGAAACGGGCATCTTTGACGTATGCGTCCCTTTACGTCTCNTTACTAAGATTCGTTGAAGACTATTCTCGAATACTGATCATTGCGAAACAAGGACTGGTACTCTTTCGTTCGATTACCGACAACAACGCTTTACAAAGAGCACCTCCTCCCGCCGCAGAGACACATTCTAGGATCAAGTTAAGTAAAATATCTTAGCTTGAACCGCATATAAAGACCGATGATATTAATCGTCTCAACCTGCTTAATTTCATCAAGAGTGGAAGAATCATTGAGCTACCTTTACGTACTTGGGAACTGTACGAGTACCCTAACGTACCTACCTCTATTCAACATGATTGGACAGTGAAAACGTCAACTTTGCTGGAAAACCCTCGTTACGTTGTTTTTGTTCTTCAGACGGAACCCAACAATACGACGGCTGCAGATAGAAGTATTTTCGATAATTGAAATTTACGTAATGCTAAACTCTACCTAAATTATATCATGTACCCTTACGAGGATATGAACTTGGACTTTAAACAAGATTCCTTTTCGAAATTATACGAAGACTATACCAATTTCCAGACTTCGTACTACGGAACAAGCGCCTCTTTACCTTTACTTGACCCTTCCCATTTCAAGTCTCACGCACCCATCATCGCGTTCGATGCCAGCCGACAGGAAGATACTCTCAAGGATGGTATGGTAACGTGTCGTATAACGTTAGATACAGGGGAAAATATCACCGCAAACACCAAGGCGTTTTGTATCATTATACACGATAGAGTGGTCTGCTATAACTCCTCAAACAGTGACGTCAGCAAGATCACATCATAAATGGTGCATCATTGTTCTCGTATTGAGCAGTATGTTGATCGACGTGCAAGGGCACTCGAGTGAAGAGCAAGTATTCATCTTCAAGGAGGTGAGCGTTCTGCATTTCGAGCCTTTTGATGAAGCCAACTACAAGTTTCTTCCACCGTTCAAGATCGACATCCTCTCTGCATCGAGTAGGAAGAATGTAAATTGGGTAACAAATTATTATCACGGACTGTCTTGGTATGACGTAGAATTACAGTACTCAAATCTTCGTTCTATCATAATTTATCATCTAGAGCGGTACACGTCACGACCATCGATCTATATTAAAGGAACAGAAGGTGACTTGGCTACAGAGTGTCATCGACGTCGATAGTGACAATTACGACTTTTACGAACTAGGTTATCTCGGCTGTCCTTCTCTGAGTAAGCTTAAAAATCTGTACAGCGTAGAAAAGTGTTCCACTCATTCCGGTACTATCTATTCGTGAGCTACAGAAAATTTCCGACTACTCCATGAATGGTTTAAGAGTTTTAAGTCTGATCGGACAAAACGTTTACAATCTGGCCAATAATGCGATACAAAACGATATGAGTTCGGTCATTCCGGCACTGCTTCATAGCATAGCCTTGATCAACGAGTATAAAAAGTACATCGATTTCGATAAGTTATCATGTTTCTGCGGTCAAGACGAGGTTGACACGCTCAGGAAGAAGAAAACTACTGACGCTTCTAAACGTACGGTCGTAAAGAAAAAGAAAACTTCCGAGGAAGTGGTCAAGGAGTCTAGAAAGAAGAAGAAGATGCTTTAAGACGAGTCAAAGGATTTGTAAAGGAATACACAGACCGTTTTATCTACAGTAACTAGTGCTAATTTCTCACTGTTGAACCTCCTTACCCTTTTGAAAAATTATCCTCCAGGATCGATGCTTGTAGAACGACTGTCCGGCCTACCGTGTAGAAGGTGGTATGGAGGCAGAAAACCATGGTGTTCACTTACCCATTCTGACAGTATCGACTTTTTTCTGACCTTGAATGTGCTTACAAAGTAAAGGGTGTGTGCGTGAAAAGAAACTGTTCGTGCACTACACGAATAACTTCTATTTGAACGGGCTTATTAAGCCCGAGACAGTATATCAAAACTGTTTTGTTAACTTTTCATCGATCCTTCTTGGATACTCCTTAAGTTTTTTTGTGTATTTGGAATGTATCAATCATGTGTTTTTTAAGATTATTTCTTTGTATTCTTTAGAAAGATATGTATTTAATCAATTAGAGTGTAAGTCTATGAATTTATCAAACTTTTTTTATTCTTTGGAAATAAATGAATTTAATCAATTAGAGTATAAATATAAGAAGGTATCAATTTTTTTTAAATAAAAAGCATTGCTGATTATTACTTTGTTTTTCTTTTAGGAAAAAAATAATAAAAACACACACTATAACTTTGTAATAATTCTATTTAATGAATATAATGATATACTCTTTTACATATACATACTAAATTACTTTTTTCTTCTTCAGTCAATAATGATTATTTACAGAACTTGAAAAAAAATTAATCATGAATATGCTTCGTAACATTAATATTTTCACAAGTCTCTTAGAAGCACTACATTCATTTTTTATCTACTTCTTTAGACAAGAGTGAAAAAGTTGCAGATCTTGAAAAATATTATCTTAGTCATGAATATACATCGTTACATAGCTACATTACTATTCTCTTAGTTATAGTCTTTAGACGCACTGCATTAATGTTTTTCTTAGTCACTTACACTTACACTATATGTCTATAGACACACTTCTTCTGCATAGAGACGAAGGGGTAGTACCTATCAATGTCTCTCTATTCACTCTTGGGAGGAAGTAGATGCCTGCTCACTTATAGAGTAATGGTACCACGGTAGAGTATTGACTGTACAAGGTACTATATATCTCTTATCGTCGATAGAGCATAGGGTGACCCGATTAAATTTTTTAGTATAAAGTTTGAATCCTACAGCTCTTATTGAATGAGCCTCTCTCATCACTATTGTATCATTGGTCAGACAATTGCGTCATTCCTCTAAGGAAAGCGTTATTAACGCGCTACTCTTGACCCCTTTAGCCTTGAGCGTCTCGCCAACTCCTTGTACCACGACGAATAGAGTTTAGGACGTAAACCTATGAACTCGGTAGTGATCCGACCTCGAGTCTCGTCTTTTAGTTTAAAGAGCATGCCTTTATTTACTAGAGGTATCCCATAAACATTGTTTTGTCCGTAGGTAGAGGTGTCAAGGTAGTCGTTAGCTAATGGGATAAGTCACTGGTACGCATCCTCGACAGTTATGCAATAGAGGAGTTAGTCCGTACCTCAGTACTGGAGTTTTAACGCACCTGGTGGGAAGGCGGGAACCATAACCTGGTAATGAAGACCGTACATGACTACCTTCGAAATTTCCAATATGGCAAACCTGACATAGATCGGCATATCGAATTAAATCTCTTGCGGTTCCATCTCGATGATGACCAAGTTTTCTGACATGATCGTACGGTTCTTAAAGTTTGAGCTGGCAATGAGGTTACCCGCTCCAAATTTCCCTCCCCACCTGGTAGCGATCTTTATCATACGGTAGGCCCTCTTAAGACGACCAAATGCGGCATTATTTATCAGTTTCATAAACATGTTTTCAAACTGATTGCTCACTGTACTCCTCATCTACACGTTCAGCATCATATACGGAGCCATCCATGGTAATTGCTTGAAACTGAGAACTATGTGGACTCCTGTAAGTTTCAATCCATTCGCCAAACATAGCTTTAAATGGCAGTAGTGAATTACGTACCCACTCTTATCGGCGAATGTCGTTAACAATTTCTCGTGTTTCCCCACGGGTGGAATCTCTTTCTCGGGACAAAAAAGGCGAGTCAGAATTAGCATCGTGTACATCTCTAGGATATTCAAGGTCTACCTGTAAGATATACCCCGTCTCGTCATCGTCATCTAACTTTCGCACATCCAATCGGTTGATTTCATCATTATCGAGCCACTTGAACCCCTCATAGAGTAGTGAGGACAACATTATAAATGAATAGAGTCCATTCACGTCTAGATAAACGAGGTAGGACTCTGACTTGGAACGGTTAAATGACTCCATATACCTATTATTCACCGCAGAATGACGATTAGCCACAAAATATATCCCTCCTCGAATAGCTCCCTCGATGAATTTATGTATGTCGATATCATCTATTAATTCGAGCCGTACCCTAGTTATTCTCAATAGAGCTTGGTACGCAAGACTAGGCGCTGTAAGGGACCATCCAGGATCGAGTCTATACGTCCTCATGCAGATATCGCGAAAATTCTCAAAGACGTCAGCCAGTAGCGTCACGTCCTTATAAAGGTAAAGGTTCGAGTAGTCCCAGAGAGTTTTACATTCGAACATTCTCCAAACCTCGCATGCATGATCATAGTCTTCCTGAGAGATACGACTATCCGTGAGCGCGTTGTAAAATTTATCTTTGCTCGGTAGCTGAGTCTCATCCAGCCGTCCGAATGAATCTATATAGTCCTTTACGAGTGACTAGTTTGAACCGTTCATACTCAGTATGACACTTACGAGTGATTTTAAGCTTGTCTGGTTCTAGGTACGATACGCAATTCTCTAGAGACGTACATAAAAAGTTGAAACTGTCTATAATTTTAATCGTGATCCCTAGAAACCCATGCCGAATATTTTTCATGATCACGTTGAATCTCCCCATAGTCTCTCCAATAACCCTGACTTTTCCCGGATTGACGAGAACGCTCTCCCCCGTGAACGTAT
Source organism: Timema californicum (assembly GCA_902141385.1). Taxonomy (NCBI): domain Eukaryota; kingdom Metazoa; phylum Arthropoda; class Insecta; order Phasmatodea; family Timematidae; genus Timema; species Timema californicum. Next base: position 2,306 of record CABFOW010007990.1, on the reverse strand, counting down.
CGGTCTCTTTACGTTCAACAAGCGATTAAGAAGGAAAATATTGTCGTAGCAACGTGTGTTATGAATCACTACGCTCAGTTAGTTCGGGTTCTTGTAATTAATATTTCATCCCGCATGACTACTCCCACGATAAAGTTCCGTCAAGTGACAATGATCCATAACACGAATATCATTTTTCTCTTAAGGCTTTTCACATATATGGTAATGAGAGAATGTATTATTAGCATCTCTTTGAGCGGGTGTTAGAGGCGTCATCATAACGATACTAGTATAGTAGTCTAGTACGCGCTTTGTCGTATCTACAAGCTTCTCGACGAATTAATCTGTACAATCTCATCCAGTGAAGCGGCGGTACTCGGAGAGACTATCGTCGAAATTACATTTAGAGTACATACCTACAGAATAAGCGACATGATGCTGTATGTTCTCAGTATAAGAACATTTCATGTCGGGATCGCACGTCTCTATCGGCACAAGTAAGCTCTCCAGGTCCGCATATATGATAAATCCTTTTTTCTCTTGCTATTTATACTGTGAGAACGTGAGGAATGTATCCTCTCCTTGAGGGAATGTACTCCTTACAGCACCAAAATTGTGCACGTATCTTTATGATTTGCAAGTTTGTTTTCACTCATAAAAGTGGTCAAACATCGATTGCAATAGTACCTACGTGGTCTCTTAGATGTTAACGTTATTTGCGGGTTTATTAACCGAAAAATATTTTTTATTCCGCTGAAATGATAAGTTTCCGTTCCATGCACTCTTATCATGAATAAATTGACATGTGTGGCGCGTTCCTTAGCACTGACATGTACAGGAACAATCACTAGTGTTTTAGAGTTGTCATCAGTGTCAATATAAGTGTCACTTCCAACGTGTTTTGCGTTGTATACATTAATGGATATATCGTTAAGCCTTTCAAAGTGTCCGATATATCTCATTTCGAACTGGAGCGGGATTCCATCAAGTTTCAGCACGTCTCGAAAATTAGGATACAACGACAAACGTTGTGGTTTACCCGTAGGTTCAAAGAGGCACGTCAATACAGATACGGGGAAGCAAAGCCCTTATTCAGATTGTACATTTATCAACGCTCTACGTTTGGCTATTATTTCAGGGATTTAAACCCGAGCCCCAATCGATAAAGCTGAGTTTTTCGAGATATTGATTCTCATTTCCAACGTGCCATCGTATATCCATCTCGAGTCTCTAGATACGAAAGCCTCAATCAGAGCAAGAAGTGGGAAGATCACGTTATTTTCGTATATCTCCTCCAAGATTGCAGGAACAAATATATCACATAGCGTTGAGTTGAAATAACCTTTTTCAATTCTACCTTCAGTAGGATGCCTAAGCTCGCAAATGAGGCTGCAATTTACCTTTATAGAGTTATTTGTTACTGATTCTTTTACCGTCTTCGCGTAAATATCCCCACACGCAACGAGAAACTGTACAGGATCCTTATAGGATAGTTCATTGGTAATAGAGTACGTATTTATGCGTTGGATGTACGCCTCTTCAATAAGTTTGATAGAGAGTCCCAGCGGTTCCAGGTAAAAGTCTAAACTGTGCAAATCTTATACCTATGTTTTGCAACAAGGCCATAAGTCTTTGTATCTGTGCTTCTATATCGTCCTGTCCCAGTATCAGTACTCTCGTGGTATTAATCTGTCCAGGTATATGTTCTATATAAGCATTAAATACCTCCCCATCACGTCGAGCGATATCATGTCGTAGGTATTTAATTAACATTTGCTCATTAAAGCTTAATTCATCTATGGTATACACCTTATTCCAATTAGTCTGCCGGGTTACGATGATAGAAGATGACAGGCGATCTCGTTTTTCTAGAGGTTCCAACATGGTTCTAAGGTCACGCTATGCTCTGCAGGCATCTAAAAAACTACCCCTCCACGCATTAATCCCTTCATTTCTGCACGGCTTGCTCTAGGATCTCATCGAGTGACTCCGAAACAGCTATAAAAACAGGAGTGCGTAGTTAGTTTACAAATACCAGATCATGAAGCTATGATATTTAATATTAACAAGCAAGTAATTCAAATATTGTACATAAGTTTAAACCATAAAGCTTTATAACATTTAATTCATATATGACATAACCTTTTTTTAAATAATTAAGACCGATAAACGATATAAGGACATTTAATAATGAAGAATAGGTTTTGTATAACATAACATTTCGAGTAATTTGGTTGGTAATTAAGACCTGTAAAACTATACTAGAAAAATACTACTTAAACTCGTTAGTAGTGTCCCCGGTCGGATAGCACAGCGCTCTGATTGGC
>CABFOW010007989.1:0-20480 GCA_902141385.1 Timema californicum | reverse complement strand
TGAAAAAAAAAAGGTGCAGTAAAGTAGTGTTCACACAGAACAGTTTTCAGCAAAGTTTTCCCCAATCGGTTCCTTGGAATCCATCATGGAGGAAGTGCTAGTTTGGTACATTTTTACAATTTGTCTTACAAAAAGAAGGTAAATTAATCGTCCTAAGTGCACGCGATGCTCAAAGGGGTCCAGACATAGTCTACTGAAAATACACAAATCCAGGGATGCCCGTGAGAAATTCACGTGAAAATTGACGAATACCAGTCATTGTTGAACAATAAAAAATTGATCAAGTAAAAGATAAAACCAAATTTTTGAATTCCATGATCATTGTCCCTGAGACAATATAAAAGCAAAGGGGAGAGTACACCCACACCGACAAGTTTGTGCAGGTCATCGATAAATAGGCCTATGCTGTCGCCTGTCGGACTGAGTTGTTCGTTTTCCTGTGGCGTCTCCGTGCTGTCCTAATAGTCTGCCTGGTCTTATACCATTATTTTTCTACAAATAGCTGTTTTTAACAGAGTTTTTCTCACAAAGATTTTTTTAAAAAAGCCATGTATTCCTTTTATAATGAACAGTTGTTTTCACATATCACTTAGGTTGATGTCAAGATTTGTATTATTGAATGTAGTTAAGTATTCACGTGTTGGCAAAACTTCATGCAGTCATTTGGCTCTTGACTTTAAATATAAGAGCACCGTTGTAATGTTTTAACAGTGTGAACTTAGTTTATATTTGAGGCTATAAAGTCAAACTTTTACTAAAGAAGATTTGGCCCAATAAAAAAAAGGTTGCTATTGGGTCCACAAGGGTCAACACTTTATATTTAAATTTGGACTACCAGTTAAAATTTTCGACATCTTAATAGGGGCTACACATCTTTAGGTCGTCGCATTGTTATTACATTCCTCATTTAAAAATTTTTACTAATAAAATAGGTAGATATTGACTAATGAGTCTAAAATGATAGAGCTAAAACATTTCCCCTAAGAGATTAAAGAAAAAGAACATCAACTTTTTGAGAGACTTACTTATTTACTTACTCTATGGCGTTAGAGAATTACAAGTAGTAGGCCATCTCTGTATAACTAAAGCTCATATAATAAATGGTATTAATATATTTTCCAATATCTCAGAAACTATAGGTCTTATAAAAATATATTTCGATTAAAAGATTTATAATATATCATATAAACCTACATATTTGCGATGATAAGTAATTTCATATCTCAAAGAGCTGTGGAGATACGGTAAAAGTTTAGAATTACGCTTTTTGATGAAAAATTTATTAGAGTAGCGGTTTTGTTTGTAATATTAATCAATGCTTGGAAATTAAATTTAACCAAAATCTTTGGAGCCCATTTTGAGAAAATCGATATTTTCCCTTTTTCGCCCTTTATTAAACTACTCTTAATTTTAGGGCTAGACAGACACACCGACGGCTTTGTAAAAACCACTTTTTAGGGTTCGGGGGGTCATGAAACGTCAAAATCCATCAACATCTCGGGTTAATTTTTTTTACTGTTGCAATACCTTACCTTAAGTGTTCGAAAAGTGTATAGATATATTTATTTATTTCATATAGCTTGAAGGCTATTAGGTTTATAAACATATAGTTCAAGTAAAGGATTTTTAGTATAAATAGACCTACATATTTGCAATGATAAGTAAGTTCATCTCTCAAATACTTACCGAGAGATAATTAAAAATTAGAGTGTTTGCATCAGTGCGGAGCCCTTAAAGACATTTTGAAGAAAAATTAAGAATAGCCATTTTGTTTGAAATATTAATCAAAACATAGAAATGAAATTTAATCAAAATCTTTAGAGCCGATTTTGATTAAATTTCCCTTAAGGAAACTACCCTTAATTTTAGGGTTAGCTATTCAATTTAAAAAAAAAACTTGGGACAGTCCCATGAAAATCTTAGATACCATGTTTTAGCTCAAACAGTAAAATAGTTTAGTTACAAGCCCGAAGTACAAACAGACAGACGGCATTGCGAAAACCCCTTGTTCGGATTCGAGGGATCATGAACTGACATTAATCAAAATCTCGAGTTCAATTTTTTTGACGATCACAATACTTTATCTACCTGTAAGGTAGTGAGAAAGTAAAAACAGTGAAAAAAAAATTTAAAGTGATTTCTGGGAAAAACTTGTAGTGATGGTAGCGAACAAGGTCATTTTTGAAATCAGGATATAAAAATGATTCAAATGCACCTATTTCTTAGATAAATCAGTTATTTGTAAAAATGAATGGTAGTTTAATCTAGCCCTTTCTCCTCCACGAAATGTCATGTACGCTTCCATTCACAGTGAATGAATTGAATGATTAGGTTTTCATGAGAAGTGCAATTTTGCCTGGCTCTTTGTAGAGAAGTAACTATTATTAGTTTTGTTGTCGTGGTACAGCTACAATTTTTCTAATATTCTCAACAAAGTTGGACTTGATCATCCTATTTAATCTGAAGCTCAGTAATCTGACCATGACTTTGACGTTTCAACTTATTTACCTGAAATCTTTGCAATGATAAAGGAAATAAAAGTATCTTTGCAAGACACTTTTTTTCATCTTAGGACACTAAAAAAAGGGTTCACTTTGTTGTCCCTCCAATAGTCGCACAAACCCCCCCCCCTTTTTTTTCTCCTCACCCTTAGATACGCCACAGTTGACCTAAATATTCGCCTCAGGACCCAATGTTTGTGGGTTCAAACCTAGCTGGGGTTGACCGATATTTCTTGAGTGATAAAAATCCGTAGCACAACTTCCTTCGTAGGTGAAGTAAAGCCGTCGGTCCCAAATCGATTGTAGTATGTAAAAGAGCCCTGAACAACGTATGTGAAAATACTCTTCTCAGCAAAATTGGTAGGCCCTTTCACTCTCGCTCATAGACAATTCTCTCTCATGTACTTATACAATCAATCGGTTGAGTAGGTGCATGTTAAATACCTCAAACCATTAAAAGTTACGCCATTGGTTATATGCCTGACCGAGTGAAAATTAAATATAAAAATATACTACCATTTTACAAATATTTTGCATTTTTTGCATTCAAGTATTGAATTTTTCACTTCAACCCAAATGACGGTACCACTCAACCTGCCCCAATTTCAATGCTAACAAAAATACTAAAATAAACAAAAAACTGAAAGAAAAAAACAAACGATTATTTGGTTTCGTAACAACTTTGAGCTAGACGAGCGTCTATAGGGGCTCTTAAAACGCATATCTGCACATGAACAAGTATTAAACTAAGGACAAAACTAAATGTGTAATTGGTTCAGACGATAGCCTGCGTCGATTATTGTAACATAGACCACCAACTTTAACTTAACTTAATGTTGACGTGTTTAAGGTTAGGTTAAGTTAGCCTAGGATATTTTTAAAAATAACGTTTATAAGATAGGCCTACTTGAAATGTATATGGATGTGTTTGCCATCATTTTAATGCATAGGGCCACCTAATTATATAATTTTTTATTAGTTAATTATGTTGGCATGTGCGATTCTCAAAAGACCTTCAGGTTTTCGACTAAACTATATCCCTTCAAAAAGGTGAACTACGTCGGTTACGTAAATACTTCCCTCCTCCCATACTTTTTGTTTCATTAAATATTTTATCCTTGCCAAACTATCGTAATGCAAAATATCATACTTGGGTGCAAACCAAGACTTTTCTAATGCGTGAAATATACATTTGAGCAGAAGGAAATAGGGGCTAAGCACGGAAAGGGGGAGGGGGGGAATTAATTTGGAGGTAATGTTTACCTTGGCCCACCCTCCCTCCTTCCAAAATAAAAATGGTCCAACCATTTCTGGATTTGGAGTAATACAATACTTGGGTGGAAAAATGAAACATATTCACATGATGAATTTGACAGGGCTGTGGGGGCAACTTAAATTACCTGCCGGATTCTCTAGAGGCTATTTTCTTTTTTAAAAAGCAATATTTACTCTTTCCTATGTGTTTAAGTTTATCAACTAGCCTAGTCCCGTTATAAATCAAACATGACTTTGAGAACCTTGGAGATTATTAAAAACACCCTACGAGCTCTCAAACGCAACATACTCCTCTGAATAAAAGACGGGGGAAGTGGGGGGGGGGGGCTAGAGTAGGAGGAGAGGGGGATAGGTCAGTGCTAAGAACTGACTCTCCCATTGCATTGCGCCCTCCTTTATTTCCCACACTCACACAGAAATGAGTTAAGCTCAGGATATTCCCGCTGATTGTGAACTACCAGAAATGTTATCTCTCATGGAACTCGATATCAAGTATCCACGTAGCTTATAACCCAAACTGATAGTAAGACGCGATGAAAAGTAATTTAAAAAAAAAGTATCCACGTGGTAGGAGATAAGGAGCAATATTGTGTTCCTACTCTAGTCACCAGACTGAAGCACCTATGAACGTATCACGTCATCAAACTCATATATATGTCTCTTTTCTACCTCCTTTCTACACAAGCCCTCTAAAAATCCCGAACTTTTGAAGTGTCACTAATATCAAGCTGAGTCCTCCTGAGGGGGGTATGGGGAGGGTGAAAGAGTTCAACACCCCACTCCTCCTTGATAATAGTTTTAATAATATATATTTTTTCTCAATACATAAAGGCTAATAATAGTTTATTCTCAAATATGTATTTTTTTAAAGTTGAAAATATTTCATAAGGCTGTCTAGTGGAGAGATTAATTGCATTGCAAACGTTCTGCCGTCATTTTTTAAATAGCGGTTTGTTATTTTAAAATAAGGTTTACAACAAAACGATGTAGCAATATATTAAGCGTGCGCTATGGGATATACCATACACAATCTTACATTTTGAGTTGAACAAATTCAAAAATACATGGGAAAATGTAAAATAATCTCAGTTTCAAAAACATTCAATCAAATTACTGCAGTTCTGGACATAGGGAACTATTAACTAAGGTTTTCCTAAAAAAAAAACGTTATTTGTTTTTAGAGTCTCAACAGAAATATGGTTTTAGTGATTTTGAAGTTAAGTCTATAAGAAACAGCGCACTAGAAGAACTTTCACGTTCAGGTAGGCAGCGCCCTCCATGCAATATATATAACTAGGTGTATCTTCTGTTGCGAGACTTTATCCCAAACAAACAAAGTAAATAATTCCAGATACGGCTCTGACCAGACTATATTTATAAGTAGTCTTCTTTAGCACCATGTCTTACTTCCCGTTCGGGCTATACGCTTATCTACTAACTATTCTAATGGTTTTAGGGACTAGGGAAGTTATATTTATAGGAAATGTACCTGCATTTGAATGGAGGGAGAGTGAAAAACCATTTAGGAAAACCCCCGTCAGTACAGCCAACCGAGATTCGACTCTTGATTTCTTCGTCATATGCAGTTCTAGTCTAGTGCGTAAGTAGCACGTTAGACCACTCGGCCACCGAAGTGGGTTAGTCACGTATAGTCTCATACGCAGTCTAGCCTAGTGCGTAAGTAGCACGTTAGACCACTCGGCCACTGAAGCGGGTTAGTCACTTATAGTCTCATACACAATCTGGACTCTATATGACCTATCACCTATGGAATGTGTCTCGACTGACAGCCATGGGATATAGAAACAAAGTACTATGAGTTATATTATTATCTTCAATAATTAATTGGTTCTATTTAGCTGGAATATTAAACTTGTGTTTTCTAAATGCACAAGCTATATCAACAAATGACTTATGAAAAGTACAGTATGAATATTACTACACACCCGACCCTGGCATTGACATATTTACTAAATAGGTAAAAATACTAATTTGTATTCCAACTGGACTCGAATCAAAGTTATCTTTTCTACTGGAGGTGTTTAAGAATACCCTCTGAACCAACTGATTATATCAGCACACAGCTTACAAACTAACGTAATCAAATAATATAAACCTAGGTCCGGACGTTTGTTCAACATTATTTGAAAGGAAAATATCCATCCCGACCTGGAACAAATGGTAAATTCAGCTTTGAACTAAATTATTTTAGTGGGCTGCTCTGTCTTAGGTGTCATTCTTGTAATAGAGGGTATTTCTGGGGATGGGGAGGGGGTATGTTGGGGTTCGAATTCCAGCCACCTGTACTTTGAGAGGTTATTCCTAAATTATGTATCACTCTCCCTCCACGCGGGTAAATTTAATATGAATCATATCTTTTCCCTCCCTAACAATGGGGGAGAAGGAAGGGAAATGCACCGGCACTTCCGTGGGGGGAGAGTGGAAAAATCCCCCTCAATCCACCCTCCCATCCCCAGTAAACCAGACAATCCGAGACTGCCACTTTTGTCCACGTACTTCCCAATGCAGGTTCCCCCTCAAAGGATCGTTGGTTGCTGAAGCCGAACCAAACCAGCCCAGGAGTAAAGAAGCTGTATCTAGTCTAAGTAGGTTTGTACCTCAAGCACTTGGCTGTATCTCATGTATCATCGCCCTTGTTGAATCACTTGAGCTCAAGTGGCTAAACACCGCGTCACTGGAACAAGCGCTAAACGATCCTCGGTGGGCAGAAGTCGAGGAAATGGCATCGGTTATCCGCTACAGGATCGCAACTTTGAGCCGAGGTACTCAACACATCTAACAGTGGGACCGTCCTTCAAGAGTAATCATGGATCTAATCCGGCAAGGCAAGGTCATCGTCGTCCTGCAGTGGTCAAGAGTACGGCCGTCATTAGGGGGCTTAGAAATCTGTGTTTTAGTCACAAAATAGAAAATAGATGGATTGAAGCAATGCATAAATCATTAAGGTTACCTTTATGTAACTAACTTAAATAATTAATTCCGTTACTTTAGTAGGTTTTGTTTGTTTTTTGTTACAGAATCTTACTACTCATTTAGTTATATATATATATATATATATATATATATATATGTATACTAATTATACTAATGTGCTCGAGATGATAAAGGTTGAATTTATAGTCAGTATACTCACATTTGCTTAGAGAGAGAGTGTCCAAATACTAAGAAAAAACTCTCTCGGTACACCTGACTGAGACTCAAACCCTTGATCTTCCCTTCATTGGGGGTTCAATCTATTGCGAGAATGACGACTTAAACCATTCTTCCACAGAAGTGGGCATTCTTGTTATGTTGGTACAACATAATTTTATGTTCTAATGTTAAGTGAAAATGGGTTGGTTTTGTCCCCCCCCCCCTGGGTAACTAAGTGTTAATGATGCCTGTGGCCGAAAACTACCGTTAATCCACTACGATTGAGAGTTTTTTTTATTTTAGAGCCTCACTTTGATATTTTTTTAAACATGGCCTGATGTAAAAATGATGGTCAAACAATTTAGGCCTATTCACAATAAAAAAATTAATAAAGAATAAACCAACGTGAGCTGTAATTTTTGCAAGTTTTTTCCTCTGTAGTAATATTACTATGTAAGAAAAGTGCAAAATGTACTGTACACTCCATTTACCTTGAAAGTTTACCTTCGCCGTTTCCACTATGGCGTAGCTTGTGATAAGGCAATAGTGTATTCTGCTAAGGGAAGACTGCTACTTTCAGAGTAAACGAAGTGCAGGCTACATAACGTTGATATGTTTCTTACTCCAATTTTTAATCAAATAAATAAACATTTGATACATGTATCAATCAGATAGAAAATAAGCTTGGTCCAACGTAGAGCGTAAAAACTTTCTCGTATCCTTAAGATGGCTTACCAGTGTTTACTTTTAAAATATTGCATCTTTACTAATGTTATTTATAAAAATACCAAGACACGCTCATTTTAGGTGGGGTATTTTTTTAAATTATAATAATTGTTGATAAGTTTAGGCTAACGCGAGGTTTTGTAACAAGATGATAATATTTATAATAATAATAATAATAATAATAATAGGTATATTATAATTATTACACTTGAAGAAAAAGATATCCTAATAAGAAAGTCAAACCAAGTTTGGCCCAATCCAGAAGAATAATTATACTCCACAATCTTATCATAATTTATACAAGTGAACTGAGGTAGCCAACATCAAATAATAACTTACCTATATACAATTTGTGTATAATGCTCAGTAATCAGCTTTAGATAAAGGTTTATTTTATTTTATTTCTCCCTTTTAGAAAATTTAAAACATATTTTATGCTGACAACATTGATAAAATTTACTATATTATTAATGTTATTTTATGCAACCAGTATTGAAAATATCAAAAGTGACAGATGCAGATCATATGACCTGATGTATGAATACGTGAAAGTAGATCAAATAACTTTTCTAGCTGTCAGATATCCTAACACTTTATATTAAAAATTTACTGTAGGAATTTCAAGGGTGTTTTCAAGGGTAAAAACTAGAATCTATTTAGTCACCTTATATTTATATTTCCAAATAACCTATCTATCATAAACCATTGATAAGCAGTCATATAAACTCTTAACTGTGTATGTTTGATTAGTAGTCACGCTCCTTAATACCATGCAACACCTATTATCCGACAATGCAATACGTGCTTTGAAAAGTTATAGCTTTCATTCTAACCACCATTAATTCTTCCTTCATACTTAAAACCTACTCTACGATAATAATTGTGCTTGTGCCTTCATTGAAAAGGTATTAGAGCTACTAACCGAGATTTGAACGCAGTAATCCTGTTCGTAGAAGGTGAAATTATTCAGCTGCTAACACATCTTCTTTAATTTGGCACACACCCCTAAGATTAACTAGATAGTATCTTATATAATTAATCACCTAAGCACGGTAAGCTTATATTAAAAATAGTATATGATGAATTAAAAGTATAATTATATAGCCTTTATAATAGTTCGACTGCTATAATTCATTGTTGGCTAGTTATCCTACAATGTGAGTATTATATGAATTTTTTTTATCCCTAGGACAATCACGACATCTTGATTGCCTAGAAGCGTTCAAATTCTAGTTTTAAAAATGATTTTATCACTGTACCCACGGCTATCCGAATTTACAGTTGTTAGGCAGGTAGATTAATTGAAGAAAAGATGGAAACAACCTAGTAAATATCAATCCATGTACACCAGGCCAACGTATTAATCCTGACCTCCCCGCACCCAAAAAACCAAATGAGCGTCCCCACCGATAGACCCTACTTGTGTTAATTAATATAAATTGCTTAAGATGCATCTTTTTAAATCCGGATTGTAATATTAGCTCTGTCAACATTTCAAATGCCTTATTTCCCTACATTCAATATTGTATTGGAAAACAAAGGACGTGTCTTGGAATGACCGAGTATGTGGGGTCCAAGAAAAGGAGGCAAACACTTTTATTATCGCCTGTAAGAGTGGTTCTCAAACTGGGGTACGCGGGCACCTTTCACAGGGTACGCGAGCAGCTCTCAAGGGAAAATTGGCAAAATAACCAGAAACTTATGTAAACCCTAATTGGTGGAAGTTACCGTTATTTGGTTATTTGGTTATTTTCACCCCTCTTTTCTTCCAGCTGGAGACCAATTTCTGAGAATTTTCAAATATCAGCAATAGAATTACAATTAAAAATTTTTATTTGAAAATATTTTGCTTAGGCTTAATTTTTGTCTTTAGTTTTGAATGAATTTGCTGAAACAATATATAAGACTTAGACTTACCTATATACTTTTTAGAATAAGAATATGTTTTTTTAACCGATCATAACGATTCTCAATAAGAGATAATGTTAATGCTATACCAGTAAGATACTCTCTAAATAGCTTTGTCACATTTGAAATATTTTAATTACAGATATTTTTCCCAATTTATTAAACAAATCAATAATTTACTATGTGGTCATATTTTTTAAGGCCTGTATTTTGGATTATTTTCCTTGGGTTTACATTCAACTTTTAGTCATAACCAAGGGGTACAATCTAAAAAAAAAGTTTGAGAACCACTGGCTTGTAAAGTATTTCTTGAGGGGCAGCTTGGATAAAAGCGTATAGCTTATGTAGGTAGACTTACTACCATTCCCCAACCCATTATGTCAACCTACCTACTTACTTAAAATATTATTTTGCAAGGCCGTAGCCAGCCAATAATTTCAGGGGGGTTGGTGGGCACATCCCCCAATTAACGGAGGCTAGAAAATATTCTAACTGATAAACAGTTCTAGATGCTATCTGAAGATTTTTTTTATGGCAACATAACCAACCACCTAACTGCCAAAGGCTATGAAGCATTTGAAGCATTAGCAATATTAAAGATCTCTAGAAGTTATCTGAAGGTGTTGTTTTTTTAAACAGAACACCAAAACTGTCAGAGGCTAGGAAAAATTATAAATATTAAACCCCTCTAGAAGCACTCTGAAGTGCTTTTTATGGTAACACATCCCCCTAATTTGTGCTTGTATCTTAATTTTGGTATTGTTTGAACCATAATTAAAACCATATATATTTTGTTCATAAAATCTCAGGGGGTTCAAACCCCTAAACCCTCCCCGGCTACGGCCATGTTATTTTGTAACTGAAAAGTTTGAAATGAAACACAAAATTTTAACAGCATCAATAGTTATTATAAGATTGTGCAAGGTTGTGTTAGAAGGGAATCAGCGGTAAAATAGTAGTGGCCTGTTGCCAACATAATATTAGTGCTAGTTAAATAAAAGATATATATTATCTTTAAAAACGTAGATATACGCTTCACACCTGGTTAGCAAAAAATCCAGCAACAGATAATATTTCCTACGAGACACCAAAAGAGTTGAGATGCTTTATTTGGCCGTGTTTCATTACCTATTCGGGTAGATGTAAAAAGTAGACTACTAGTTACGCAATTGTTGTAAGAATGATGGAGGTAGAATGTATAGGAAGTGTACCAGTATTTGTGTGAGGGGAAGCGGGTAGGGCTTTAATAAACCATCTAGGAAAAACCACCTTCAGTACTCTCGGCCGGGATTCAAATCCCGAAGTTCCCGTCTCCGGCAAACTTGACTTGATCCTGGCCATGTACTCATTGGTGCGGGAAGTAATAATGTCACTGCTGCTAACATAAACAATATTATATTCGCTCATGTGTAAGTTTTAAGATAACAATATTGTTTTAATACTCTAATATTTAAACCTGCCTTAGCCAAGGAACTTGTGCTCATTTGAAATAATAAAATAGCCTCATTTTTAATTTAGGATGGCTTTAAAATAATTAAATGGAAAAATAGACTAATATAGAGACATTTGGAATAAATGAGCATCATGGTTTACCAAAGAACATGGTTCACTAAGCTATGCCTTAAGTTATTTATTTTCATTAATATGTCGCTCCCGTATTATGTATTAGCAGTGCTATGGATCCCCTTTAGAATCATATTTACTTGTGGTGTTTTTTATTTTTAAAGTTTTTTCGTTTGCCTTTACAAAATTAAAACTGCCAACAATATTTTTCTTATTCTATTAATCTAGCAGATTTCATCTATTTCCCGGACCCCTAATTTGATTTAGGAACCTTTCAACTTTTATGTTATCTGGATGGTGATCCTTTTACCAATTTGCTAAATTTAAATTTTCTTCAGCACTGAAAGATAGATTTTCTAATAGTCTTGGAGAAATTTCAACCTAATGCACCTTCCTACAACCCATTATGGTTCCCACATTCCCATTTTGAAATTCTAAGCCTTTAGGTTTAATGAATTGGTTATTTTACGTGTCTGCCTAGTTTAGATTTTCAACTAGACCGAAAATAGTGTTTTGTATTAGCTTAGAAAATAATTAAACCCTATTTCTTGAAGCCAATTTTCAGTATTTTATTTTTATTTTTTATTATTAGAGGCGGCCTGCACTTAGAAATTTGTTTTGTATTAGTTTTTGAATCTTTTAGTTCTTCTTCAATCAAGATCTTAATTTTAAAATTGAAAGGAAAAAACTTTCAGAATTTTCTAGCTATCTGTGAAATATACATTTTAAACTATATTAAAAGAGTTTTTTCTATAATTTTAGAAATATCTTTTCACTCGCCATTTCACTACTTTCACAACCACCCTCCCATGTTCTAATTTCAATTTTAATTTTTTTTGGCTTTTTGTGTGGTTGCTTTAACATATAACCAAATTTCAATTTTTCACCTCATCGATAAGTGCTTGATAATATTAGTTTTGGAAATTTTCAGGCATGACCATTTCCCGTACACCCATTTAAATTTTAAATGTTCAATCTTTTCTGATTATTTAGGTTTGACACTTTATATTTTAGTAAAATACTTCATTTTTCTACTGTACCTATCAAAAATGTTTTTTTTTATAGTTTTGTACATTTTAAAGAGAACTTCTTTCCATTTTAGAGTCCATTTTTAAATCTAAGAATGTTCAACCCTTCATTAAGGTTGGGGTGGCCCTTACACTTTCCCAACCAATTTCAATCTTTTAACCCACTGATAAGTAGTTTATTCTTTTAGTTTTGGCAATTTAGAAACCCTTTTCCCCATTTCATCACTCCCCATTAATGAAAATAAGATATTTAACACCAATTTTGTAATTTGGACTGTTCCCTTTACATCCCTGGAAAATGTACTTATCTAAAACAGTTGATTCCAATCTAAAAAATACAATGATGGAATCTTGTTCACCGACCTATAACCCCCAAATAAAAAATTCTTGTAAATTAAAAGGGAAATAACATTTTAAAATTTTTATACCATTATGTGTTTATTTAGGATCATCCGATTGGAATTAAAAAAAAATTAGAACAGGTTTGTGTTTGGCAGTGCTAGAAACCCCCGAAAATTGAATTTCAGCACGACCAGACAAACTTGGCTTTTTTGGCCATAGTGTAGGCATGGGCCACAGATTCCATCTCTTTTCGAATTTTTCAGATTTAAGATTGTCTGCATCATTCTCGGATTTGATATAAATTCCGTGCCGAATTTCAACCTTCTTTATTACTGGGAAGAATGAAAAAAAAAGAATGGAAAGCAAAACAGACAAACACAGCAGCTACTACAGATAATTTTTTAATTCTTTTTGATCATAGATATTTTTAATTTATTTTATTTTGATTGTGATTGTGATTGTGATAAAGATAATTTCCTTAATTATTATAATTCATCCCCCAAACTTCTCCTTTCATACATACATTGTATAACGTTGCTTGCTTTCTTCTAAGTATATCTAATTTTAATTTTCTCATACAAAGAAAAAATATTGTAACCGTGAAAAAACTTGACCTCGAGATGATGTTAAATATTTACATTTAATGTGCCTCGAACCCAAAAAAGTGGATCAGGAGATTTTGTGTGGCCCTCAGTTTGTTTGTCTGTACCTGATACCACAACCAAAATGATTTGGATACATTTTGTTTAAACTTGATAACTAGGCATTATGTGGTATTATCTTCACCCGTTTTTTAAATTTTAATTTCATCCTTTATAATAAGGGTTGTTTATTGATAATTATTTTTGAAAAGTTATAATTTTTTCAAAAATTACTGTAACAATTTGTCTTAAAATGAATATCTGTATTGTATTTGACATGACCTATACCCATTTTTTGGGAGCAAATTTCTTAGGAGTAGTTTGCTAACGACACATATTTGAAAATTAGATGTTTCTTGAAAACTTATCTACAATTTTGTCCAAGATGTATATAATAGAAGTGTATTTCATGATGAATAGCACTGTATAGTTGTTTTTCCGAGAAAATGTTGTTTATAGATATTTCAAAAAAATTGAATATCCAGGAAGTGTTTTACATGTTAAATAGTAAGGACATATAAAGGCCTGGGTTGGGAGGTGGGGGACCTGGAATCCCCCTTAAATTTGACGCACCCCCTTAGGGACTCGGGGTGTAAAACCTTTTATAGGCAAAAGGTATAGTAATAAAAAATTAGCTTTCTAAGTCCTTGGTATTTAGTACTCGTAATTACTATAAGCTGTGAGCAATGTGAACAAATCTATATTACTATTTAAAAAAATAATAGCATCTAATAAGTTGGAATGTCTTGATGATTAAAATGTTGTTTGTTTTGTATATAAAGATCCGTACTAATAATAGGTTTGCATAACATTTTTTTAAATAACTTAAATAATAGGTTCACATCAACAGGAAAATAACTCTTGTTAACTTTCTAAATTAAACAATAGATAGAATAATATAAGTTTTTTTTAACTTGTAACATATATGCGTCTTTAGTGTGATCTGGATGTATTTAATGTTATTATGAATAATTAGATACTTAAGTTTTGTAAATATTTATATACAAGTGACTTAACGCGTTTATAGTTTAACTCTTCTCCACTAGATACCTCTGCATCTGCCGCTATGATTCATTTGTTGACATGTTAATGTGTTAGGTAAGCGTTGACTTTCAATTATGCATAATATTTATTTATTATCACTTGTCAATACTGCGGTCGCATGTCTTAACAATATTAAATCCATCCATATCATAGACTGTGCAACTGCTTTTTATACTAAACACCCCCAATCATAATTTTCGGGGGCTCAGCACCCCCAATATTTCAACCTTTTTTAAAACCTTAATAATTATGTGCTAGTTCTATATTGGACATATAGAGTTGCGCTGCTAACAATGTTTTCTAGTGTAGCAGCTGACAGGTGCTGCCATCTGATTTGTAAGCGTGATTAAGTTGGTATCACTAGCCTCTCGTGAATCGACAGCCTGGTATTTGTTAACATGTTTTCATTATAGTTTAGTTAGGGGCAGTACTCGTATTCTATGCATTATTTTGTGTTGTGCATGTTTGTTTTCTACGTTGAACGGTTTACACAGTAGTACATCGCGGGACTATGGATAAGTTTGTGGCACGGAGGACAAAGAACACGAGTGGCGTCGCAATTGCAAGCAAGCACTTCTAAGAATACCGAGAACAAGAGGATGTTGTTGAATCACCTCCGACCAAGATGGTTAAAACAGAGGTAAAAAAAATGCAAGTACTAAAGGTAAAATATATTTCCATGGATTACATATCAAGAGAAAAATACCTTGTTTTGTGTACAGTTTGTCAGGATGCATACGAAAATAAGTTGTTAACATTTTATACAAAATTAGGAATTACATTTATTAATTAAGGGTTTCAAAACTGACACAAAGCTTTAGAAAAATTTGCTAAACATGAAAAATTGTGTTTTCACCGTGAGTCAGTTACGAAATCTCACATGCAAATAAATTGCAACGTCAATTCTCAGCTAGTTACTGCAAAGAAACCACAAATAAAAGAGTCTAGGACACCTATTATCAATATAATATCAACTTTGAGATATTTGGCTACTCAAGGGTTAGCGATTCGAAGTCATAGGGATGATACTAGCTAGTACTTTATTAATTTACTATAGCTTAGGTGTGAAGATTGCTCAGTATTGAAGCAGCGGCTTGCAAGGTATTCATATAAATGGGTATCACATGATATAAGTAACGAAATATTGAAATTAATGGCTCATAAATTACTCAGGTGTTTTGTGGCTCGTATTTTAGAATCACACTATTATGTAGTTTTGATGTAAGAAACGGCCGACGTTGCTGTTCAAGAGCAAGTGTCAATTTGTTTTCGATTGTATCAAAAGATCTGAGTGTAAATAAATTATTTGTTTTTCATCAAACTGTCGGCACCACAGCTAGGAGTTAAAAAAAAAATTAATAGCTGTTTTACAGACATTCAACTTTTCAATCAAACATTGCCGGGGACAGTGTTTCGATACATCTGCTAGCATGAATGGTGCAATCAATGGTTCACGATCCCAGGTCCAACAGCTGGAGCCAAGGGCAATGTATGTTAATTGTCTGGTGCACTCTTTGAATCTAGTGATTCAAGAAAGGGTTCGTTTGCACACTGGATGTAGAAATACTCTTAACACAACACGGAAACCTGATAACTTTGTAAAAAGTTCACCAAAACGGCTTGCATTTTTCAGCCAGTTGCAAACAAAAGAACCCACAAATATCAGACAGTTCTTTCCAAAAAGATGGACAATACGATTCGTTTCACTGAATTCCGTGCTTAGGAATTACTATAAATTGATTACATTCATGGTTTCAACATCAGAAACTGAAAATTCAGAATTTGGTGCAATAGCGAATGGATTCTTATTGCAGTTGCAATCATTAGTATTTTTTTTTACCACATAAGCTTACTTGTGAACATTTTCAACCATGTTGATGCAGCCAATACTGCACTGCAGAAAATTACATTGTCTTTCAAGAAATCTGGGTGTATTCTGCACTCACTGCGCTCCACACTTTAAGTTTTTTTTGCGTGAGAGTGAGGGTTTTTCTCAGTTCTGGAGTGAAGTAACACAACAATCAGCAAAATATGAACCCAAACTCCCACGTAACCGACTCCCCCCTCGACGTTTGGATTCTGGATCTATTCCACATGTCCACTCATCTGCTGAAGATTTGTATCGATATTTTTTAAATAAAATTGTTGGGATCTGCCTACATAATCGCACTGCTACGATTGTGGCAGATCTTGAAACAAATTGAAATACTTCTAATTGGTTGTTTGAATAAAGCTGATAGGGAACTTGAAGAGATTATGTTATTTTATTGCGATGTTTTAGAAGAGGAGAAGCTTTTGTTGCACAGGAATGTGATGTTTGATACCTCTAAATAAAAAAAATGCATCGCATTAACAGGTTTTAGAGTGCTTTATATCCCCCTAGAAAAGAATAATTTCTTCGTGTCATACTTCCAGAGCTTGTAAAGTTCATGAAACGAATTCTTACAATACCAGTGTCAACCTGTACAGCTGAGCTTTCATTCTTTTTTTTTTTACCACATAAGCTTAATTGTGAACATTTTCAACCATGTTGATGCAGCCAATACTGCACTGCAGAAAAATACATTGTCTTTCAAGAAATCTGGGTGTATTCTGCACTTACTGCGCTCCACACTTAAAGTTTTCTTTGCGTGAGAGTGAGGGTTTTTCTCAGTTCTGGAGTGAAGTAACACAAAAATCAGCAAAATCTGAACCAAAACCCCCACGTAACCGACTCTCACCTCGACGTTTGGATTCTGGATCTATTCCACACGTCCACTCATCTGCTGAAGATTTGTATCGATATTTTTTTAAATGAAATTGTTGGGATCTGCCTACACAATCGCACTGATACGGTTGGGGCAGTTCATATTGAAACAAATTGAAATACTTCTAATTGGTTGTTTGAATAAAGCTGATAGGGAACTTGAAGTTATTATGTTATTTTATTGCGATGGTTTAGAAGAGGAGAAGCATTTGTTGCACAGGAATGTGTTGTTTGATATCTCTAAATAAAAAAATGCATCACATTAACAGGTTTTCAGAGTGTTTTATATCTCCCTAGAAAAGAATAATTTCTTCATTGTCATACTTCCAGAGCTTGTAAAGTTCATGAAACGAATTCTTACAATACCAGTGTCAACCTGTACAGCTGAGCTTTCATTCTTCTGTCTTTGTAGACTTAAATCTTACACTAGGTCTAATATAGACAAAAAACGATTGAATGATGTTTCTAATGTTCATTCTTAAAGGGAAGAAGCTCTAACTTTAGATCTAGAGGAAATAGCCAACGAGTTTATTTCCAATATGAAATTCGAAGCCAGGCATTTGCCACGAAGGGAAGAATTAATTTGTGACTTGTGCTACTTTTTAATTTATCTAGAGCACCCCCAATATTATTTACAAGTCAGTGCCTATGATCTAAATCACACTAAAGGCGCAAAAACTAATATGTAGCAAGTTTAAAAACTCATATGAGACCTTGTATTTAATTTGTAAAATAAAAAAGTTTTAGTTAACCTTTTGATTTGTACCTATTATTTAAGCTGATAAAAATACATAATAATATACAACCATATTATAAATACAAAACAAATAAAACTTAAATCATTGAGACATTCCAACTTATTCAGTTGTATTATTTTTTCTTTAAAAAAATAATAATGTGAATTCACACAATAACTTTCATAACTTATAGTAACTACATCTTATTAATTTATTAGATCATATTTACATTCTATTGATATCCTAGGGTAGTTATTCCCAACCTTTTCCAGATCGCGGTCCCCCTCGAGTCAATGATAATTTACCGCGATCCCCCTACTCTCCCTCTTCATTCGAAGAGAAATTAAAATCATACACACACATTTCTAATATTCTACGTAAACCGTTTTATATTAATAAAAATAATAATTAGATTTCACATTATTATTCTAAATGGGTTATTTTAAAAAGTATGTTTAATTATATTTAACATTACTTCAACTTTCCCCCACTGTGATAGTGGGTGCTGTTTTTCAGCCGTGAGGATTAACTAAGAATAATTTAAATAGTAGGTATGGATGGCTCTTTACCGTCTGCTTTTATGTTTATTTTTAAAATACACAAGATCTAAGAACACTTTCTCACACAGATAAGTGGTGACAAATGGCACCAAGTAGGCCTACTTTATTTCAATTTTGTAAAAATCTAGATTCGCTGAGAGAGAATGAAACCCAAGAGTTCAGCAATGTTATTGAAGGAAATAGCACCTTAAATGTTTAATCACGAGACATTTCGTAAAGTTGGTCTTCATCAATTGAAGGAAACTCATTTTCAGTATTTAGGAAAGGAGCCCATTTTTTTTCGTCAGATAGCTAGAAATGTCGTCTTGGTTGAGACGCCAATGACTTGAAATGGTTTAAGCAACATCACTAGAAATGGTCTCTTCAATTAAATAAAGAAAGTCACTTAGCGCAGAAAAGGAATCACATTTCTTTCTCTCGATTTTTTTACCCCGTACATTTAATTTTTTTGCCGTTGCCTCTATTATTGTCCTGCACTGAAAGCACAGTGACATACATACCTTGGGTTCTTGAGTAGAGTACATACAAGAAGCTAAAAATATTTTACAAGTGGGCAAGAAATGAGAGCCATGCGAAATCGTTTAAACCATCTCTAACTCGATTTTGGAATCTATTAGGAATATAATCTACGATCCCTCTAAAAATTACACTTTGTTTTTACAACACTATATTACTAAACATAGTATTCACAACTATACACTTTCACTGTCATGACGTTTTTGCCCCTAGCGAGGGTGACATGGTCGCGAAAGGGGGCGCTTTGTGGTCATATGGGGTGATTTTCTAAAAATGTACATTTGGAGCACCTTTTAGAAAATATAAACGTATATTTTGAGGCCAACATAGATAGCATTTTAATTTATTGTTAGTGTTATTTTATTAATAATATCTATCATTATTATTGTTATTATTATTAGTATTATTAGCACCGCGCCTTACTACCCGTTCGGGTTATACAAACTTACGCTTATGTGTAATGGTAGGGTGATTGTGAGATGAAATGGAGGTCTTACAGCTCAACGTGGGATCCGAACCACGGTGGAGGCCTGGAATTCCACACATTCACAAGTTGTGATTAATATAGGTCCTGTCAGAGGTGAAGGAAGGGTTTTAAAATCCACCAAAGGGACAAATACGGATCACAAGATATTACGTATAGATACATGAAAGTAGATAAAATATTTGTTTTATGTCGGATATGTTCACTAGTAAGAAAAGTGAAGTATATCTGTGCCCTTTGTGACAGCTGAGAAGTTACTAAAAATAGTTTAGTTTTAGTATCCATCCACCTCACAAGTATAATTGTGCCCCTTTGATCAGTGAAATCCGTTTACATGACTTTGTCAAATTGTTTACCAGGCGGATTAATATGGGATTCGATCTAGTAATTTTGTTTAACTTGTAAAAAAGGGCACATTTACTGATAACGGACTATTTCAATGACTACTAATATTTTATATTCACTAAATTGAAAGAGAAACCTGAACCCAAGAATCGAACCCGGGACCTTTGGCTTAATACGCCAATGATCTAACCACTTAGCTAAGCATGAGTCATCTCGTGATCAGGTACATTCTTCGCTCATGTTTCAAAGCAGAGTCTGTGATGGACGTGTGGAAATCTTCGGCTACATTTGAGTGATCAATTAACCCACGTTGAAAAACGCCAGATCTGGAATATTCTTAGCTAGAAATTCTATTTGAAGCAATCTAATTTTGTCTATAAACTACTTTCAATAAAGGTTAAGTTTTTTTATTATTTGGAAGATTGCGTCTTAATACATGTTAGGGTAGTACACATATATTACTCTAATTGATTAGGGATGAGTAGGGTTGATTTTTGTATGAAATATACCTGTATTCATTTGGAGGGTAATTGGAAAACCATTACGGAGAAATCTCCCTCAGTAGACCATAACAATACTCGAACCCCGATGTCCCCGTTATCGGAAGTCCAGCCTATACTACAATACACAACTGTTAATTTTAAGAAATGAAATGGTTAAGAAAATGTCAAGTTTTTTTTACAAATCTAGTGAAAAAACGTACTAGGCTATTTAATTTCAAGAAGTGAATGTACACTCCCTCTAGTAACAACCTGCCTCATCGCTAATCCACTAGAGTAGTTAGGACCGCTAGGCCTATGGGTACTATGACGTAGTGTTAATAAATACATTGTAACGGGCTAATCTGGCTTAGCCCCGTTCAAATGTAAAACACGAATATTTTTTGTATTACAAACAAGTCGTCAAGAGTT